>CM067369.1:31116474-31196474 GCA_034401795.1 Chaetoderma sp. LZ-2023a
ACCCTAAAGACCACGACGACAGTCACTGCCACAACACAGACCGCTTCTGCCAGAACGAATGTACACATCAGTGCGACCATCTTCCTGTTACTCACGCAGTCCGTCAGTCTATCACTCGTGAACTCATCCGATCTCTCACTCATGCGGTCTGTCACTCAGTCGGTCGGACATAAACTTTCAACCCTACAAGCCAGATACGACACATTCGTTAAGATGCCAGAAACAATTATCTTGAATATTTTGAAAGTGATGTGACTGGATTCACTGGAAGGCGTTGCTGCCCGGCAGCAACGCCTTCCAGACAAATTACATTTTCAAAATACTACCTGATTACCTGTATGGTTTGAGACATTGGGATTTCATTGAAAACTTGTTTAGCGTATGTTTGATTTAAATACACGTGCATTGCTTACTTGAGTAGACTGAACACAGCATAGATAATGGTGACATCTTATGATATATAATTAGAGATATTTCAACAGATTCAAGACGTTGATAAGTAACGTAATACTCGTGTGAGTGCGTTGCGGCGTCATGAATGTGAGTTCCTTTTCAGGAATCTACCCCGCCCCCTCAAATCTGTTTCCAGCTCCCCTGTATGTAACGGTACCAGTTTTCGATATTGGGTTGGTTCGTCCTTATCTGTTGATAACTTGATAGTGAAACTATAGAATGGACACATTCTGCTTGTATGTCTGTCCATCAGTCTCTCCGACTTCCAATGTTTTCCATCAGCATTTTTGGTTACCACTGCTTTGCTTTAAAGTTATACTCAGTAGCGTGTTCAGTTGGTCTGCGGCCTCCTGCAGGGCGTGGTCTGGGCATATGTGCGTCCCCTAACTACAGCACTAGTTATGCTGCGTAACTAAGTCCGTAACTATTACAATTTTAATTAAACTTTGATGTAGAATAGACCTATGCCAATATAAGCCATGGTGTCAAAACAGTCCAGCCAAATCCAACATTTATGCCACCATGCCCCATGTCGACGTGAGACATGCTATACAAGCTACACATCAGTTAGTTACATAGGCTTATTGCATTTTTTCGGTCATTTCGGACACCTAGTCTTAATGCCTATAGCGACGCAGCTGATCCAGATCACACGCACTACCTCATATGCCTTTGTGAGGCATGAATGAATATTATTACGAGACAGGACTGTCAGCGAATGCTCTCAAGTTCATTTTTAAATGAGGACGACGACCATGAAGCAATAACGATGAAAATTAATGTAAATAATAATGATGATAATAACCACAAATTGTCCATAATAATATGTAATATTATCATGTTGATGTAACAGCCTCGTTGTCTGATAAATTCTTGTATTATATAATGTACACACAAGGCCGAATGGGCCTACTATGAAATAAATGTATGTATCAATCTATCTATTTATTTATAGATTTCATATTGTAGATGACCAGAGGATATCAAATTGTCAAGTATCTAGGTAACGTGGTCACTAATATCATTCCGAAATACACCTTTTAACCATTCATCCATCCATCCACCCCCACCCATACACACACGCGCCCGACCGCATGCACACACAGACGTACGCGCACACATACAATCACCCACCTACCAACCCATCCATCCGTCCGCCCGTCCATCCATCCATCCATCTCGCCCGCCCTCCCTCCCTAGCTCCATACCAACCCCCTCCCTCCCTCCATCCATCGACCCACCCACACAACTACCCACTCAACCACCACCCCACACACCCAACCAACCACCACCCGGCCAACTACCCACTCATTCATTCATTCATTCATTCATTCATTCATTCATTCAATCAATCAATCATCCACACACGCACGCACGCACGCACGCACGCACGCACGCACGCACGCACGCACGCACGCACGCACGCACGCACGCACGCACGCACGCACGCACGCACGCACGCACGCACGCACGCACGCACGCACGCACGCACGCACGCATAAGCACACCACCATCCCTCAAACTCATCCCCACCCACCCAACCCCACCCACCAGACCACAACACACTCCACACCAACCCACTCTGCACCATCCATTCATCCATCTAGCAACCTATCAATCGAATATCCAATATCTCGTTACAACATATTGAATATCCAATATCTCGTTACAATATATTGAATATCCAGTATCTTGCTGCTGGATATTGAATATTGAATATATCTTTTGTGTCGACACAAGAATTTCAGAGCGCGTTATATGCGTAGTGAGTACTGCAATACCTGGAAATTACCTGTAAATGTTTCAAAAACCAAATGCATCATTTCTTCTAGGGGCAAGGTCCGAAAGGTGCCTAAATTCACACTTGGTAATGAGGATGTAGAGATCGTCTCTGAATACCTATATTTGGGAGTTAAATTCGCTTATAACGGTACATTTACCAGGGCTATTAAGCACTTATACGATAAGGCCAGCAGAGAAATGTTTGCCTTGCTCACAAAGGCTAAAGCTCTCCATTTACCAATTGACCTACAATTGAACCTTTTTGAAGCTATGATCACACCGATTTTACTATATGATTCTGAAGTATGGGATTTTCGAGAATACCGCACTGATTGAAAAATTACATAAAAGATTTTGCAAAATTCTTCTAGGCGTAAAAAAGTCAACACATACGGCAATGGTCTATGGGGAGCTTGGACAATTGCCCCTCAGTATAAAAATTAATATAAGAATGATAACATACTGGGCGAAAGATTTTAGTGGAAAAGACGGTAAAATGGCTACAAGACTGCATAAGCTATTGTATAATCTTTTCCGTAATGATACATTTAAGTGGCCCTGGATTAGTCATATAAAAACACTGCTGGGAAATGCTGGTCTTTCATTTGTATGGCGTAGCCAAAATCCGGGTCAGTTAGACTGGCTCTCCGACGAATATATCTGGAGCTGGAGAGGGGAACTTTTCCATAGCAGCACATGTACCAGCTATAGGATTTTCAAGGAAAATTTCCAATTTGAAAATTATTTAATATCACGCCCTCAGAAATTCTCAAGATTACTTTGTAAATTCAGAATGAGGAACCACAGGCTACCTGTAGAACGCGGAGAATATGAAAATCTACTACCTCGAAACGAGCGAGTGTGCACAATATGTGCTCAGAGCGTCCTAGGTGACGAATTTCACTATCTGTTTGAATGCCCAGCCCTTGATAGTGAAAGAAAAGAATGTATCGATACATATTATAGACTACGCTCAGATACCCTAAAGATGAACCAACTTGTCAATGTTCGGAACAGATCAAAATTAATATCACTCTGCAAATTTGTAGATGTTATTTTTAAACGCGCGAACTGAAAAATAAATTATGTACGTTCTCTCACCCTCTGCCTCTGCCAACCCCTCCCCCTCCCCCTCCCCCATCCCACCCACTTCCCTCTCAACAAAATCGAATCAAAAGGTAGGTTTATGAATCGGTTGCACTGGCTGATTTGCAAAATTCGTCAGAATAAATGCGCAAATTCACTACAATCCAAAACACTGTTGTAATGCAACACATGTAAGACAACAATTGCCAATCAATCGGGTGCGAAATCGGCTAGTGGAAGCGAGGTCTTGGTCTCTCTTGTGTCAACCCAACCCTATAATGGTCATGTGCCTGAGAAAACGGTATTCGCAATGGTCTTACGGGACGACGATTTGCATGCATGGAAGGGGCGATTTTTGGAAGCTTGTAACTGGAATGACCGGTAAGGTAACTGAACCCGTCATTCCAGTGGAGGGTTTTCGGAGGTGGTCTCCTCTTTGCGTGTACACAGGCTCAGCACAAATTCCCAAATTCCGCCATTTAGACAAGTAAAACCTGTTTCCCCTTGTGCCACGCTATGGCTTGGGTGTAAATAAAGAAATGAAATGAAATGAATAAATCTGATTAGTTTGAACTAATGCCAGTCTTCGTTTGCGTCATCTCTCACTACCCGAGGCACACGATGAATAGATTAAAGCTGGCTTTCCCTACTACCATACGCTCGGTATGCTTGATACACCGGGCGGGCAGAGGCTGCCCGCTTGAGACACTGGGCGGGCAGGGGCTGCCCGCGCCTCTCGGCTAACCACAGCTCAGGCAGTAATAACCGTATTGCTCTACTATTCGCTCAGTACGCACGCTACACCGGGCGGACAGAAATAAAACAAAAGACGACGTAAATTTGGAACGATCATTTTAGAATGCTAAATCACAAATTAGCCATTGAGATTGGGAGGTGGACGAACGAACGTCTTAGTGATATATAGGTAACTGTGTAGAGGATGAACTGCACTTTCTTTTCGCCTCTCACAAATATAATACAGAAAGACAAAAATATATCCCTGAGTACTACACTACCAACCACACGATAGAAAAAACAAAAGGGCTCCTTTCAATATGCAACAGGCCTGTGCTAATAAACCTCTGTAAATACCTTATTCATGCGAAGAAAAAGATATAGCTCGTGATTTTGAACCACATAAAATTTTGCCCGCTTTATTTAAACTGTCATATAATGTGATAACAAACTGTACATAGAATTTAGGAGAGATATTGATGCTCTGTTACAGCTTAATGCTATAATGTTAACAAATAAGAAATATGTAATTTATATCTACCGGCAAAATATGAATTGTAAAATATTTTATCTCATATGTTTTATGTAAAGTCTGAGTGAATAAAACGTGAACATGAACATGAATATGCCACTCGGCTAACCACAGCTCAATCTATCAGAGCGCTACGCTGTAGGTAGCTGACCTAGCAGGCCACTCAGCCCGCCAGCTGTCAGCCACCATGTTGCCCATTGATGCGCTTTTAGTTTCAGTTTCAGTTTATTTACACCCAGATCACAAAGTGACATATGGAAACGATGATTTTACATGATTTACACGTTATGGCGGCTAGACATTGTGATAATTAACATCATCTTGGTCATGATACATCGATTCCATTATTGTCATTTATATTAGCAGTATCATCACATTCATCCGCACTATCATTGACACCAATTAACCCTTTTATGGCGAGGCCGGTCGTAACCAACCTATGCATCGGTATTGGGGTGTGTCCATTTGTCGGCGTCTGGCCTGGGCCACGCAATTTAACTTCCCGCCGCCAGGTCGGTCCAGGGAGCAAGTACACACATTTAGTCATGCCCATGCATCTTGAACTTCCAATATCCATTTTCTAGCATGATATTGGACAGGAATAAATCTATTTTTAACTCTATCATTTATGGCCTAGAGCATATATATCCATCCGCCAGTCCGTCTGTCTGTCCGTCCACCCGTTCGTCCGTCTTCCCGTCCGCCCATCCCGCCCTCCGTTCCTCCCTAGCTCCCTCCCACCCTAATTCCCTCCTACCCTCTCGCCCTCCATCCACCCATCCATCCATCCATCCATCCATCCATCCATCCGTCCGTCCATCCATCCATCCATTCATACATACACACACACCCACTCACCAACTCACCAACCCAACCAACACCATCACCACCACAACCATCACCTATCACCACGCCCACCCACCCGCCGGCCCACCGACCCACCGCCCGCCCACCCGCGTGCACACACACACACACACACAAAACCACCACCACCACCACGACCAGCCACCCGGCCACCCACCCACTGGCCCAGCGACTCACCCACCCACCCACCCACCCACCCACCCACCCACCCACCCACCCACCCACTAATCCACCCACCGGCCAATCCACCAATTCACCAACCCACCACCACCACTACCGCCACCACCGCCCACCCGGCCACCGACGCACGCACCCACCCACCAACTCACCCTCGCACTCACCCATCCATCCATCCACCCACCCACCCACCCATTCATTCATTCATTCATTCATTCATTCATTCATTCATTCATTCATTCATTCATTCATTCATTCATTCATTCATCCATCCATTCATCCTTCGACCCATCCATCCACACACACACACCACACCAACCCACCCACCCACCCACCCACCACATCACACCCACAACACCCCCCGCAATCCACACCACAGCATCCATCCCGCATCATCCATCAATCCATCCATCCATCAATTCACTCATCAATTCATCAATCCATCCATCCACCCCCACCCTACCACCACCCCCACCAATACACGCCCACCACGCCCACAAATCCCTCCCTCCATTGACCGTACCTCCACCCACCCATCCAACCCCCCACCCACTTACCCACCCACCGACCCACCCACCCACCCACCCGTCCATAAATTCATCAATCCATCCATCACATAGAGACCCACCTACCCATTCACCAGGCCACACCCACAACACACCAACCACTGCACACAACGCCCCCAGCACCACACCACGCACCCGCACCCGAAGATGGCATGTGCTGTTCTTGACCAAGGCTTTTCTGTTGCTTCTCATGCTTAGGCGTGGGGTGGGGAGGGCCTAACCTGGGCCTAGAAGGGTGGGGAAGGGAATGGTGTAAGTGCTGGGTGTGGGTGTGTGGGTGCGTGAGGTCTTGTGACATGATGTACCCTATGGGGGTGGGGGGGGTTTAGGTCAGAGACCTCTCGGCCCCTTTGGGGGGGGGTGCGGGAAGGTTGGGATGTGGGGTCTTTAGGGACCTGGGACCCATTTGCTCTTTTGGCCATCATCCGAGCAGGCACCAGCGCACACTTGTTTGATTTTGATTGATTAGGCAGCCCGTATGGTGACTGCGTCCGTCCGAGGACGAACTCGATCAGTCATCCGGGTTGCATCCCTCCACCGACCCATTGAAAAGTCCGAAAGATTCTAATTCTAGCAATTTTGTTTTGATTTTGTAATCCGTTTGTTGCGTGATTCCATCCGAGGACGAATCCATTCAGCATCCGGTTTACTTTGATTATGCCGAAATTTCTTGCCTACCTCATGAGAGAACTAGTTGGTGGCTAGAGGACCGAGCCCGCGCCTCAGTCAGCCGCCTGTCCTCCATCATATTGCCCAATGCGCTGCCACGTCTGGACAGGGCCACGCCATTCGACCTGCCCCATAAACGTTAGCCCACGGATGATTATCTCAAGTACATGTATGTTGAATACTTAATATCCCACTCCAGGAAATTGAATATTCAATATCCCGCTACATGAAATTGAATATTCACTATCCCGCTACAGGAAATTGAATATTCAATATCCCGCTACAGGAAATTGACTATTCAATATCCTGCTACAGGAAATTGAATATTCAATATCCAATATCCAGCTAACTTCACCGAGCATATAGTTTTCTGGAAATTAAAATGGTCCGGAAGTTCAGAGATCGATCAATCCCAAGACGACCGAGATGTGGGTGCAGATTAGCTAGCGATGGGCGGGACATAGCTAAAACTGGAAAGATCCATTGACGACATGCGCTTCGTCTTGGATACAGGGGAATTAGCCCATATTTTAGTGAGGGAGACGTCAACTAATTTTCATCACCTCACTCGAATCACTTATTTAGACAAAGATAAAAAAACCTGGTTCAGTAGAAATGGACCTTTCCATTTTCAGCCATGCCCCGCCCATCTCTAGCTAAGCTCCACCCACACATTGCTCGTGTAGGGACCGATCGATCTCTGAACTCCCTGATTATCAATTTCCAGAAAATTATACCGCTAAGCTATTGAATACTTTGCAACAAATTTGACTGGGCGCTATTGCTGCCTATGCAGCAACAGCGACCAGTCAAATTAGCTGCAAAATATTCAACAGAATGTTTAGTAAATAGTAGAGACATACAAGTCATACAACGTGTCAGACTATTAAGAGTTAAAGACGGGGCATATAGAATCATTTATGACGTAATGATTATGACGTCATATGACGTCAGAGGATAGATGGATACTCTTTGAAAGGTGAATTGACAAGGGGTTTCATGATACAGGACTATATTATTAATAACTGTTGATCTCTATGATTTCGCTGCTTCCAAATTTGTAAAATCTGAAATAAACTCATACGATGACCTGGGCGAATAAAGACAGTTGAGATAGCTACGCATTACATAAGTCGTGCACCGTAATGAATCACGTAATATGCTAATAACACGGGGGAGGGAGGGGGGGGGGCATATTGATAAAAATATCGATAGCCACCAGGTTTACGTATCATCACTTTAGTCACTTCCTCTGACTGCTGTTCCTTTGTGACTAACTGATATAATACAGGATATTATCAACTTCACGAGGCAGTGAACATTTATGGATATAGGCTATTTCCGTTTATTTCATTGCAGTCAAAGGGGGAAATACACGCTAATTTTATATTATTTATATAGAGAATGTGTAATATGTGAGGCATCTGACTAATAGTACTCAATAGCACTTGGTGTATAGAGGTGATGACTACTGTTTTACAGGCAAACGTATCTCTACCAGGCTCTTGAGCCAAATAACGGGTGGGGTTTGATATGTATTCCTAATTCAACTTCCCAACGAAGAAATTATATTGAAATCATCATTTTGTTAAGATTTATTTCGTTTGATTATATTGCGATATACAAATTATGCCTCTAAAATTAGACACTCATTTTCAAGCATTTCGTTGTAAATGTGGGCCTTTAAGAACCCTGCGTGACACCAAGGTACGTGATGCTTTGTAATGGGTGCATATCCTTATCTTAGCCAGGAGAGGACGTCATTGCATAAATCTGCTAAGCGTGCTACGAGGTGACCTCAAGAAAGCAGGATTCGGTACACTCAAGTCAAGAATGGACCTGAGGAAGCTAAGGATTTCGGCTGAGGACAGGACACAGTGGGCAAAAGCGAAGAAGGACTGGTTGCAGCTCTAGGATGTTTCTACTACTACATCCGCAGAATACAGTATTCATACATACATTCACATCAAAATGCTTTAAAATAAAATTTTATAACTTTAGAGGCTTAAATAGTGTACCTATATGTAATGAAACAAAACAAATCTTAACATATGATGGTTTCATTCCGTATAAATTAATATAATTTTTTTAGTTGTGAATTTGACTCGTGTCTCTAATTCAGTTTCACAACTTAGAAAAATATATTAATTTATACGAAATGAAATCATAATATGTCAAGCTGGATTTCGTTTCCCTACAACAAGGCGCATAATCTAAGCTTCTAAAAGTATACAATTTTAACCATTTTATTTTGAAACATTTTGGTGCGAATATGCACCTTTAATAAACACTCGGCTGCATATTCTGTGTCAAACACATCACAAATAATGCTAGCCATTGTGTTACAATATTGAGATAAATCCTTGCAAGCCTTATTGATTGGAAATATCATGACGAGTATTGTAAAAACAACAACCAACATATCTCCGATTAGCATTAGGTGTGTTACTCAGGGACCCCAAGGTGATAGTTAATCACATGTATGATTATTATGTTAAGTGTAGTTATGAAGACCTCTTATGCTTAAAAAGTCAGCGACAGTAGCGGTTACTGTTAATATCAGAAATATAGATAGAGATAAATAGAGATATTAGCAACATCAGATGCAAAGCTTGGTTTAGTTCAGGTATAATGGACCTTTCCAGTTTTAGCTATGCCCCGCCCATCACTAGCTAAGCTCCACCCACACCTCGCCGTGTTGGGATTGATCGATCCCCAAATGCCCTAGCTATCAATTTCCTGAAAACTATACAGGGAAGCTGTTGAATATTTTGTAACTAATTTGACCGGGTGCTGTTGCTGCCAGTTTCAAAATATTCAACAGAATATTTATTAAATAG
Source organism: Chaetoderma sp. LZ-2023a (assembly GCA_034401795.1). NCBI lineage: Eukaryota > Metazoa > Mollusca > Caudofoveata > Chaetodermatida > Chaetodermatidae > Chaetoderma > Chaetoderma sp. LZ-2023a. The sequence goes on from CM067369.1 coordinate 31,126,179, forward strand.
TAAAAGCAAACAATTTGTACAACAACGCATAGACCGTCTTCAAATATGCGTTCGTGACGTACTTATCGACGTCATTCATGACGTCATTCATTATGATGCCATTGTACATATCACGCAGCTCATTATGACGTCATATGCTGGGTGGGTACTCTGGAAAGGTGAGTTACGGCCAACTTTGATGCGGATAAGAGCTCCGCAAAAGTTATCAACACATTCCATTACTAAGGTTACACAACCAACTTATGAAGACAATATTCTCAAAGTGGACACTATCAGATGGCTCATGACTGAGACTAGTATAGTAGAAATTATAAGTGCCCATTATAGCATGACCACAAAGCGTTGGGTGGAATGTCTGATCAGATCAGTATTAACCATAATAGAATACATTCGAGCTGAGAGAGGAGACTGAGCATTCCACTGCGAGACTGTTATGGAAATCACGCCTCTATTCTTCACTGCAAGACAACCCCAATATGCAGGATATGCCTTGTACTACCTAATCTCAATGAAAGGCCTTAAAGAGCATACAATGCACCGTAATGCGGGATTATTCAATGACATATGGAGCGACATTGCAACTGAGACAACCGTCATGAAATATGCCTGGTCATTGTCGAACGGGGATAATAGAAATCACATTCAAACCAAACACATTTATGCACTTGGCAGGAAACAATTGCAGCTTTGTAGAGATCCACTCATCCACTAGATCCCACGCAACACCATGTTGGTCTAGTTAATATTGGTTCTGATAAATTTGTGACTTATTCGTCTCTAAATCTTGACAACTTGGTTTCTATCAGGAAAACATAAATGGAGTCACTTGAGAAAGGCTGGCCCGATGGATTTCCTGACAAACCAAAGAGAGTGACAATTATCATGTGAGCATGTCAATGTTGTGGATGCGAAAATATTCGACACAAGTCATCTACGCATGGGCTACTATGGGACTACAGTCCAATTCTCGTTGCCATGTCACAGAGAACCTTTTGGCTCATGAGCTAGCACCTTAGCCTGTGTCTATATTCGAAGCAAATGGGCATATACGTGAAGCCAAAACAAACTCCAAAACTGAACAAAGCACTCACAGTGGAATCATCTGCTTGCGGACAATGATATAGGCACCCTTTCTAGATGGACGTGCGATCCACTGGGTGGTGCCATGGCCAGCAACAGGTACAGTGTAGCACTCTCTAGACATGTTCCGTGGCTACCTATGCCATCATAATTATGAAGACACGTAATGTCTACTTCGTGTTTGACCGATACACCGAGGGAAGTACCAAGAGATCTACCAGAAATGGCCGAGACAAGTGAGCCAGCAGAATCTACTGTATGTTAAGCAATTGAACTTCATTGCCTTCGCAGAAGATAACCCTGACTGTAACTACAAACAAAGTACAAATGATTGACCTTATATACGTCGATATTTCAAGGAATATGATACTCTTACTGTGCAGCAGACTGTACGTGTAGAGCTCACATTTGGCTTGTAGTGGCGGATGGCACAGACATAGTATTTCTGGACATGTCATGATAGTTTCTCGAGCTCAAGGTCGTGCGCGTATTCATATTAACTTAACTGTTGAAAAACAAAGTGTTATTATTCCAAACTTATTAGTTACACATGGCCTCACTGCGGCATCATACTTTGGAATTTACAAATATGTGTGGCTTAAAGTGATGAAACGACACCATTCATATTAGCTCGCTAGGTCAAATTCTGGCCTGTGCTCCAAAGCTGAGTTCTCTGTCTCCCACTAATGAAGCACCCAGGGAAAATATACTCCATGCTCACTTTTAAGCTTCAGTATGGCAGCTTAAATTGGAATAACACCCACCTGAACTGACTCGCACTACACATGGCTGGTCACGACAAGAAGGGTCTATGTCACTTAACCCAACTACAATTCCAGAAGATACCCCTATCGTTCCAATGGATTTGCTCAAATTGATGAGATGCTTCTGTGACCATGGGGTTGTAGCCATTCCAAGCTTGCGTGTACCGTTAGAGTCAGGGAGGACAAGAATGCTTTAGCGACCAGACTAAGCACCAGGTAGATTATGAAATTGAGGAATAGGACTTAAACTAACTCTAGAATGACACCCTGGAAATGCAATACTAGTTTGGTTAATTAATAAAACGGCATTATACAAAGCACAAGTACTTATGTTTAGCAGATATAATATGCAGTTCCAGAGATAGGATAATGAATATGGCAGCAATGTATCTACGCCGAATGTGTGCCTGACACAGCCATTTGCGGTATAAACACGGCCACATCTTAATATCTGTATATTTTAGCAATGAAATGGTGGTTTTATAATTCTGCATGTCTAAAACCATTCAAAAAGACATTTCAATTATGTTTCTAAGTTCTCTGATTTCTGAATTTTGGCTGATTTTCTAGTGTCACAGCGGCCATCTTGAATTTCTCAATTGCTCAAGCATGACAGTCCCACACCCTTTTGGATATCATTATATACATCCCAAACATAAATAGTCTGCAAAGAAAAAATCCGAGAATTTTGGGTTAGACCCCATGGCTGCCAGACTACTAGCTGAATATTATTCGTGTGTGTCTCGTCTGGCAGCAAAACCGCTGGATCGAGCGATCTGAAATTTTGTACAAAACTATTTCTCGCAACTTGTCAACTCTTGATGCGATCTCTCGGTGTTTCTGTTTATTAGACTTTTGAAGTTTCTATTCTCTCCTGCACAAGATGGTTGATGGCCTCGCGCTACTGATGGTCGGCGCGCTATATTTATGTCGTCAACCTGGGCCTGTTTGAAATATGTATCTGATTATCCTGCTTCAGGTAAGAGGAGTGTTGCTCTCCTTTGCTGACGACTATTCACCACCCCCGCCCACCTATCCACCCACCCAACACCCCCTCCCCCGACCGGCCAACCGACTCACCCACCGACCGAGACACCGACACACGCAGCCCCTGACCCACACACACACCCACACACTGCCCCACACACTCAACAACCAACTCACCTACCTACTTCCCCACTCGCCCACCCATCCACCGACCTACTAACCGACCCACCGTGTATATGTATAAACATTATATACATTATACACCCGCATACCAACCGAACGTATGAGACAACGATTAAATGAACGAACGAACGGAGGAATGAACGAATTAACGAACGAACGAACGAGCGAGATGGGGGACATAAAATATCTTCGTTCCAGTATGCGTCACGGATAGCAACCGGATAGCAATTTGTGAGCTTACATATTACATGTATGTGGAAGCTGTGGGCCGTGGGTTTTTTAATAATCACTATATGCATGACCAGTACTACTCCCCCCCCCCCACAACCCACACCTTGGGGATCAAGAAACGTGGATTGTGAGAGGGGGTGGGGTGGGTGGGGATTGATGGGTGTGTGAGGGGACGCTCTTTTTGTTAGAACTAATCACATTTATATTATTTCTGTCTCTATGTTTGACTATGATGTGCCAATGAAATATTCTGATTCTGATTTTAGCATAGAACCCAGTGCCGGATCACACACTAGCAACATCAGCCACGTGTCTAGTTCCCGGACTGTACCCCAACTCCCCTCTCCAATGGATATGTTAAGTAATTAAAAAAAGTTTGTTTGCTGTGGTCGTAGCCGCATGATAGCAGTCCGATGTATACATTTCTACGCTTGTAGCATCATTATTTGTACAAGAAATAAATAAAATGACTCCCTTTTTGTGAATTGTTAAAATTTGTCAGATTTTTCCGGATTTTTCTTATCACGATCAAGGTAGTAATCTCTGAGCGTACGGTTATTGCTTTTCTTGTAACCATTTCTGAAATATCCATAGAGTTAGAATTTGGCTTGACCAAGTATGGTTATGATCTGATCAAAACTCTAGGTGTAATCACAGTCCACAAATACATCCTGATACTCCCCATTCTTTCCCTATGAATTTCCCATGCATTGGGAGTCAAAGGTCAAAGGTTAACGTCACCTTTTAGGTGGACAAACATCTTCAGGACCCAAAGGGTAACATCCTACCCATGTATGGTAGTGATCCGATCAAAACTCTAGGTTTAGTAGCACTTCAAAGATCCATATTGAAAATTCCCATACATTTCCTATGGGACTTTTTGCCCACGAAAAGGTGGGTAGCTGAAAACCCATTAGGCGGATACAAATTCTTTTGACTAACACAAGATTCCAGACTAGGTAGCAGAAGTTGACCGAGTTTGGAGTTGATCGGATGAAGACTGTAGGAGGAGATGTGGTCAGACGTTTTTGACGAAGAATAAGAAAGAAGAAGAAGAAGAAGAAGAAGAAGAAGAAGAAAGATCCTAAGTGATCTTAATAATTTGCGATTGCATCGCAGATTAATAATAATAATAATAATAATAATAATAATAATAATAATAATAATAATAATGATAATAATAATAATAATAATAATAATAATAATTGTGGTACACAAAAATGTAAAAAATATTACCCACAGACCGACCGACTGACAGACGTGTATACTCGTAACTAGTTGTGGGACTCGACTAAAAAATTAAAATAATAAGTCATACCTTTCCTTTAGTGATGTCTTCCCTCGGGCAAACAAAGCTAAACTTGTTTGAGATAATTGTTCGTTCAGTTTATGTAAAGGTTAGAGGTAAATTTATACATTTATAATATTTCACACATCTTAATAAGATAACCGGCAGTATTTACAAATAACGGAGATGAGTAGAACATCAATCCTCAGGCGGAATCCGGTGTAAAGCGAGACATTAGATACGCTAGCCGAACCTAGGTTTAGCCGTAGAGAACTTCACAATCTGGAGTGCGCAACTACGAATCAATATTTATTTTCGTAACGTTCGATACTCGCGTTTTGGGAACTACATTAGACAGCTGTCAGTCACAAAGCAACACTCCACCCACTTCAAAAACGAGGAACCTGTGTTAGGCTTACATCGTATGCCTGTCGGCGAGTAAAGCGTGACACGGCTAGATAACAAATCGGCGTTATCGCATGTTTAATTGCACCGTACTACCTGTGTACTACATCAAACGACATGTTTTCATTGCTTGGCGCAACTCTGGGATAATACACTGCAGTAGTTTGTTTACAATAATGCAATCATAAACAAGTATTTTGGAGAATCCCCACGAGTCCATGACCCTCATCTTTGAGCTGTTGACCCCCGACTTCATCGATGTCGAACTTTCGAACTTTCGAAAGCCGAATTTTCCACCAAAATTTCGCTCAAATCCCTTTGAAGTAAAGCAGTCGATGTATTGCGTCTGACACGCATGGATGCACGCACGCACGGGCGCGCCCTTTATGAAGTTTTAGAGTAAGAAACCAGAAAGATAGGCTAGACATAAATATTACAATTTTAGCGAGATTATCTAACATGCTATTCCTGTTCCTGCGAGATTTACACTAAGGGGAGCGAGATTAGTACAGTGCAATTAGATAAATTCGATTGAAAATCTAGAGATTCAGAATAACAAGGAGAAACCAAACTATCTACCCACCCCATCACCAGGTAGTATACTGAAAGTCCCAAAACATTTCAGTTGCGGGTTTTCCCATAATCCCGGGAAAATGGCGATCATCTTTGATTTGGACATTCCTTTTCTTCTAATGCCGCTAGCAGATAAACAAATAGACTTACTGGCGTAATTTCCTTTGTAAAATGGTCGTCCTTGGGTTCTACTGAAATCCCATATCCATTCATTTCTAAAAACTTTCAAAAACAAAACCCAATTGTAAGTTTCCACATAATCGTGGATAGAAAATGGCCACCGTATTTTTATTTTTGACATTTTCATGCGGCAAGTAGGTGAACCAATGGCGGTAAGAAGCTATGTTTTGTAAAGTGTTAATCTTTGCGTGCTCTTTAAATCTCATATCAAGTTATTGAAAAAACCCAGTTGGAAAATGGCAGCCATCTTTGAAGGGTCTCCTGAACAAATCCTGAAAAATTCATCTATGTTGTACTAAAGATCTAGGTTTTCACTCAGGTATGGTTATTTGCACTGTTTTCACTCAGGTATGGTTATTTGCACTGTTTTCACTCAGGTATGGTTATTTGCACTGTTTTCACTCAGGTATGGTTATTTGCATTGTTTTTACTCAGGTATGGTTATTTGCACTGTTTTCACTCAGGTATGGCTATTTGCACTGTTTTCACTCAGGTATGGTTATTTGCACTGTTTTCACTCAGGTATGGTTATTTGCACTGTTTTCACTCAGGTATGGTTATTTGCACTGTTTTCACTCAGGTATGGTTATTTGCACTGTTTTCACTCAGGTATGGTTATTTGCACTGTTTTCACTCAGGTATGGTTATTTGCACTGTTTTCACTCAGGTATGGTTATTTGCACTGTTTTTACTCAGGTATGGTTATTTGCACTGTTTTCACTCAGGTATGGTTATTTGCACTGTTTTTACTCAGGTATGGTTATTTGCACTGTTTTCACTCAGGTATGGTTATTTGCACTGTTTTTACTCAGGTATGGTTATTTGCACTGTTTTCACTCAGGTATGGTTATTTGCACTGTTTTCACTCAGGTATGGTTATTTGCACTGTTTTCACTCAGGTATGGTTATTTGCACTGTATATATAAAATCAGTTTTTACTTCTAGTTGAGGTTCCTCTTTGAGTAGGTTGCGGCCCTGGTTCATCTCATAAGTGTATGGGATGGCATTTTCCAGAGTGGACAAAAGGAATTTGCCATAAAAATTATTAATTATTATTAGGTGCCTGTGGGAAAAGGGTTATATTTGACATGTTGACAAGCAGTTAATGGCACTGACAACCATGTAATACATTGAATATTATTTTCCCTTTTTTGATCATATACAACTTGATTACAGTTTTTAAAAAGTGAGATAAGATTGCAATGCAAGCATTTCTAAATTGCAGCCAAATCGTCATGTTCGATCACATACGGATGTTCACAATCTGTTTCCCGTTCCCTTACCCTGGGGAGAATACATAATTTCAGGGCTACATCATGCTAGGATGTTGGTTCTTAATATATCTACAAAGTTTAAGGACCATAACTACATAGTTTAGTAGGGAGACATGAATTTGTTTACCTACTTCATAATCAGATATAGTCAAACTTTCTGACATTGATACCGCAATATGAGCATTTTCTTTCAACTTATGGAAAGTGAAAAGAAATTATTCAGTTATTGTTATGCAAGCAGTAAGTACGCAGAATAGAATCTTTTTGCCAGTCGTTTACTAATTACCATATTTCAAAATGCAAAGGGTTGGTTTTAATATTTCCCTTCACAGTTATGGTGAAAACTATTTGGCAATCCAACGTAGAATAGATACATATCCATTTGTAAGTAAAGTCTAATGCAAATTTACAAGTTCCTGGCTTAAATATTACCAATGAGGGCCATTACAATACCGGCAATCAAAGATTTAAAATATCACTCTGCAGTCGCGTACACTAAACGCAAAATAATACTTTAAATGATTAATCGAATCCCAAAAGAAATAACCATGTCTAGAGTTTCCTCTTAGCAAACATATCAATTAACTTGTGCATGGCATGTTCAAGAACTTAATTAGAATATGGGCGTTAAATGTTTATTAAAGCCATATAGTTTAATCTGTGTTGCCCCATGGTGTTTCGTACATATGTCTTTATCCTGTGCAATACACTGAAGGTACGCTCTGCTGTACATGAGGTTGCTGGTGTTACTGTGAATATCTGTATCACTTTGTACAGTTCTGGAAGCATATGAATTAAAAAGTGGAGACTTCTGATCAGCGCTCCAGTGACCTTGTCTAGTGACCTATTATAGGTTTTTAGGCTATGGTCTGATTCAGGTAGCAATACAGTTGTTTCTGTTGCTCAATCCCACTAAAGCTTATTGTCTCCTAGAGGGCGTCTTCCTTGTGCTTCTGTAACGCTAAATGCAAAATCAGTGTCCCTGCTACATTCTTTCACTGGATTACTAAGCATCTGTGGTTTCTGCCAGAGCAAGCTGGATCTTTCTTCCACTGGGCAGTCTTGTAGACTTTTAATTGTTACAGAAGCATTTGGTCTGGCTGCAATAACGCCCACATTTTTTATGTTGTAGATACTTTGAGAGAGTTCTGGTGCTTGGCAATATGACTCTCAAAATACACAAGCCAATTACAAGTTTAAAATCACAAATGGCCACCAAGAAAGCCCTGCTGTCAGTGTAAGACTTGGCATTTACCTAAAGCCAGCAGAGCCTTTATTTTTTCTAATACAGTATGGTAAGCGTTCCCTGCTTCCCGGTGATAGGACAGGTGTTACACGTAATGATTTCAGGCTTGGTGCACGTGATTTCCCACCAATTGTTTATTATAAATATCGTGGTCGCTGTGCTAGTCTATTGATACTGTCATAGCTGCATTTAAGTCTGCTAGGAGGCAACATCGATTGGTATATGTTTGATTATGGCATGGTGTTTGGGGCTCGCTTCTAAAATTTGTAGGAAGTTTGGATGATACCAAAAGCATTTAGTAAAGGTTCAGTCTCTGTCATTGTAGCATGGGTTGCCAGATTCATACGACCATAACAACATATATGGCTAATGGGGAACATTCTGTCATATGTGTGGCCAGTCATTTATTAATGCTAGACATATATGCTGCACCAATTCATTCATCTCTGAATAGAGTGATCTGACCTAAAATATTACCCTTGTTGCTCTAAAATTCCTACCTATATAGTGCCTAGCGTTGTGGAGTGCCGATTGGTGGGCGGATGTGTGGCAACTGCTCCATTTACCCCTGCTTCATACGCTCATATTCACGGTCTAACATGTCATCCACATCATGCGCATCCGTTAACATATTGTCCACACCATCTCCATCATCATCTTCAATATCATTCGTGGTCTGATTGTTGCGGCACTATCCAACACAGTACCCACACATTGGTGTCTATGGCAGTCCACTCTGGCGACATTCACAATTATGTTCGCATCCCTCACTGCAGTTGCATGCCATAAGATGAAGTAGGCGCTGAGGGCTGATTCTCTAAGAGAAGGAACTAGCTTTAAGCGTCCACCATCCACCCTGTACTCACGGTATTTGGTTCTTGGTTTACCCCTCACCACCGTTGCACTTTGGTGGAATGCCTGAACTTACGGCTGACGTGCTATGGATGATGTTGGATGCAATGTAGTCAAGTCGAATGTGGCATATACCTTCTGTATGAAAACTGTTCTTAGGTGCATATAGTACCGCTTTAAATCCGCGTGATCATCTTCTTTCCCTCTATAGATGACAAGGAAAATGCTTGACAAAATTTGTTAACAATTCTCTTAGAAATTCCAATTTTCCAACTTTTTGGAAAGTGTCTAATGTGACACCTATCTTGAAAAAGGGCATACGAACTCATGTTGTAGACGTTTAGAGGCCCAAATTGTGTAACTAGATGTAATGAAGCGAAAAAAATATTAACATAAGATGATTTCACTCATGTTATAATTCATCATAATCTAAGATTTATTTTGTTTCATTACATCTAGTCACACAATTTAAGCTTATAAAACTATACAACTTTAACGATTTTAATTTCAGGCATTCTGTTATGAATATACACTAGCCATAGGCCATGGAAAGGACTGTTTCCAAATATGTCTATCCTTTTATTAGAGATGCATAACAACTTACCAATCTTGCTTACTTCCTAAACAGTCAACAGCCTATCAGTTATTATATATTTATACCGATATTGTTGACGCCCTTGTCAACCAAAAAGAAGTTCTATTTTTTCTAATATATCCAAAGCATTCGACCGAGTCTGGCACTGTGGCCAGCTGTAGAAGGTGGAACAATTCTGGATTACTGGAGCACTACATGTATGGTTGTTAGAGTCATCTCAAGAATCGCCATCAGCGAGTTGTTGTCAATGCGAGCGAGCCTATGTTATTATCGTTGCATTCTGGTGTGCCGTAAGGTTCAATTCTTGGTCCGTTATTGTTTCTGGTCATTACAAAAGAATTTTCTATCTCAGTTCTAGCTTACACAATGTTAAAGACACAATAGTAAATCTCAAAACCTAACATACAGAAGAATATGCATAATGCGGGTCTAGTGTAGCAATACTCGCACTTGAACATCGTTTCTTATAAATGTGACCACTCAATAGTAAAAAAGACACAAATTATGAATTTCACCAATCTTAAATTTACACATATAAACAGAACTGATACATTTCATGAGAACGCCAGAGTATTTAGTGGGATCCGGGCGCTGTTACGTTACGTAATCATAGCTATGTCGGCAACGGATTAGTTCGCTTGATATCAGCTCCATAAATTATTGTTGTTCTGCACTGGGCGCTGTTGGGCTTTGATATTTGAGGGGGTTCGCAGCACACTGGCGTCACCATTTTCGGCAACTGTCTAGATATATTTAGGATTTCCTGAGTTCCCTCCAATCTGAGTGATATGTAAACAAATGTAAAAAGCTTTTGTGAAAGAAAAAACAAAAAAACTTGTATGCGGCTCTATTTCTCCAGAAAAACAACGACATCACAAATGTGGGTGACATAGTCGCAATTTGTGTATGAAAATTAGTAAGCAGTAATAGTATACTTATATTATAGTAGAGTATAGATTTTTATTAAGAATATTGAAAATTTTCAAATTTTATTTTATCTTGCAGACATTGTCTCTTTAAGCTGTTTGCTGATGATACGTCCCTTCATGTAATATCTGAAAATCAACAGATACAAAGGCCTTCTCTAAACCATGACCTACAGAAGATAACCAAATGGGCGGACACATGGTTGGTCGAATTGAATCCCTTAAAAACGTCACCCGTATATATTTCATTGCGTAATAGTCCTGCAGTATTCCCAGAAAATTACAAAAATTCCGATATACCTCCATCAAATTACCACAGACACCTTGGAATTACCTTCACCAGGTAACCCCTAATAACGAAGGCCCAGTAAGGTCATAGCTATTTGTGGGGCTTTAATATATACTAGACCGGAAATGGCTCGAAATAATGTATAAAAGCGTCATTGGGCCAAGTCTGGAATGCGCTTATGTTGTTTTGGATAATTTTCCACAATATCTTATCACTAGAATAGAACATGTAAAAAAGAAGCTCTCAGATCAATAAGCAATCTGACTAGTAGTACACACATGGATGATCTTTACATGGTAACGGGAATACAAATTCTCTCTCACAGATTAATCATGTTTGAGATGATGACATGGAAACCGCGAACTACCAACCTTCCCGTAATATCACAAGTAAGTCTCTCTCTCTCTCTCTCTCTCTCTCTCTCTCTCTCTCTCCCTCCCTCCCTCCCTCCCTCCCTCCCTCCCTCTCTCTCTCTCTCTCTCTCTCTCTCTCTCTCTCTGTTGATCTGTCCTCTCTCTCCCTCACTGTCTTTCAGCAAAAGAATTCTTCATCGGCCGCAAAGCGTGGGGTCATCTTTCATTTCCTTGAATTCGCCTTTCATTCCTTCGTGATATTGTGTAGATGTTGTAGCGCACCCAGTAACGGCATTTAAGAACAAGAGGCTGTTAACCATTTCACCAATACGCACCCTGCAGTGCCTTGATGTTGCACACCTTGTCTTGCTGGACTTTGCTTCCAGGCAATGCCATTTTAGCATTCATAGTATATCAGAAACTAAGTTGGCGTTGAGAAAGGCGAGAGAATGTCTCTGTCTTCTCCTATTAATATAGATTAGCACCAGAATCTGCTATCCTTGTTGCTGTAGATACTATTAGGCGATCATCATCTGCTAGTGCCTAGTGAATCTTTGAACCAGGAGCCGTTGTAGGGCCTGTGCAATTTTCTGCGACCACTTCTCTGGAGGACACTTTAACTATACGACAAAGGTGTTCCACTACATTTGTGCTGGGAGCTCTATACCTGCCAAACTCAACATGGGTATGTACCGCTCCATGACTAAGTGTCTTGAGTATAAATCTGGGCATATGTTGCTGACGGCTTCCACAAAACCTGGTAAATAAGATGGGTGTCATCGATGGGTACACTGCTGCAGGTGAGAGAATATTTTCTCTGCATGTCAAAGCTTCTAGAGTTCGATCAACGGATTCCCTTCCGCAAAGAGAAGTCAACGAAAATAGCACTGGGTGACCAGACAGTTCGTAGGTCATCTATCCTGCCACCTCATCTTCGTCCCTGATAACGCAGAATATTCAGTAAACAAGTGATTCTGATTTATGCAGACTTCTTTATCTCACAACTTCATTGAGTTGCCTTCATGAATGCTTCTCCAACTGATAGGCCGTTGTCATCGTTTACATCTTCGCTTGCCACAAAGCCACTCGTCAATCATGTAAGGAGAGGTGAGGCCAAACCAAATGAGGTGTGTAGTTGTAACCAGTCCAGGAACGTCTTCATGTCGAGACTCACGCAGATCAACATGATGCTCAGAAGTGGCACGAGCGATCCTCTTGGTCCCATAGCATGAACTACTCTCAATGTAGTAGACATTGAACAGACCAAGTGTGCTATAATTGAGGGCGATATACCACGCCCACGAGTTAGACCACAGATTGATTTGAAGGAACGCATTAGGACTTGCTATGTCAATCCAGATTCTTGAACAGTACTTGTCAGATCTTCGCACTGTGAAATAGCTGAGTCTGCTGAACCGGGCGTATTCTTCTGGTTCCATGATAGTCTCCAGCCTGACATCTGCTCATCTACTGAACTTCCATAGTGAATGCGCCTACACGTGCAGCTATGTTATCATGGGTCCTGTTGCTCACTGTACACGTGGCCCCTCCAATCATAACAGCGCGCTACTCTTACGAAAAGCCTCATGATACGGACAAGCTTAATACTAGACTGTAAAACATATTACAATGTTGTTGTGGCCTCAAATAGTAACACAAAACGTGCTTTCATTTCATTCTTCAGAGTCTCATCAACATCGGACTACGCTAGTAATGTCACTAGTGAAGGTTGAGTGAGAACGTGTGTACAGTGCCGTCTGGCATACGCGTGCATCATATGCACGATACTATTCTTTGGATACACTGTTTGCAATAATTTGTCCAGGCCATTTCCGCCAATAATGTGTCTTAAAGTGTCCTAAAGAGCCCATAAATGACAGCATAATGTCGAAACACAGCAGATGTGTTGTAAGATGATGTAGCACTATGTATCCTGGCCATATATCCGGTCTAGCCTTGGCGAGGCTGAACTTGTTGCAATGAGCCACTCATCTACATAGCATATATTCGACGAGCCATTTCAGCACTTTGGGAAAGCGTCATTATAGTTCAATGTACTTATGAGTGAATACCCCGCTGCCACATGTCGCCGATAAACAGTTACGTTTGTGAGTGTACGTGACTCCACAGCTGCCGCACAGGTTGACCGTGCATCATGAGTGCATCTACACGAAGCAGACCTGTTGGGGTTACACATTGAATTCCATCCTTAGCATTAAATGTTGTGTATGACCGTTCAAAGTCAAATACGAATTGGACATAGGCACTTCATCTACTGAAACTGATTTATTCATTGTGACTGATGCCTCGAAATTTGTGATGTCCTTGTATGATGCGCAGAATCCAAGGTTTGCAACATCTCAATTATAATTCTTGAACCATACTTCCTTTGTAGATGGACGTTTCAGTGGCGATACGAAGGACCGTGGACACGCTGCAGCGATGATGGGATGGTGCATAGTTCTTGATTTCTTCCATATTGTCTCATAAACATACCTGGGAAATTTCAGCTTGTTATTCTAAATCTCAGGGGCCTCATCCAGAGATTTGGTGTGGCCTTGTCAACAAGGGGGATACGGTGGGGGAGGAGGCGGCTCCAGGCAATTTTTGAAAGTTAGATATTCTGAGGGACTATTTCCAGCATTCTGAGATGTATACAATTATTTTACTTTTCCTTATAACATTGCCAATAATCAATACATTTTGATTAAACAAATCTGAAGTTCATGGCAACGTTGACTGAAGGATTTGTGATTTCAAGGCATTAGACTATTTCCATATTATCCTAGGCTGAAATAGAATACTAGCATGTTTTTATCGTAATCGGCACCTATCCTACATATAATAATCTCATTATTAGCTCACCTGGCCAGAATTGCCAAATCAGCTTATGTCACGGCGATCATCACTCGTCCGTCCGTCCCTCAGGCTCTGTCACCTATCTGTCCGCCCGTCAGTCCATTCACATCTGTCAGTTTGTGCTGTTAAATGTATCTCATCCTAAACCACATAGCCGATTTTATCTAAATATGGCTGAAAGGAGCCATTGGCGGTAGGCTTTCCAAAGATTTTCTGGATTACTTTAAAACACTACTCATCGATCCTTAATTAATAACCAAATTTCAATGAAACTTGGATCGAATGTCCGCATGTAGCAGGCTTACAAACTTCTAATACGGGGTTTGAGTGGTCAATTGTTTTCAAGGGGCATCTTGGATTTCCCGAACATTTTCCAGAAATCATTTAAAACGTATCTTCTAAACCCATTGTCCGATTTTCATCTAAATTGGAAGGATCTTATGGTGGTAGACGACAGGACCATACATATATTGATTGGTCGATTTTTCTGGCTGCCATCTTGGATTTTCCGATATTATTTAAAATGCTACTCCTACTTAATCAACAGCCCCACTTCAATGAAACATTGATGGTACGATCCTATGATAGTAGGCTTCAACACTTACAACTTTGAAAACGTATCTCCTCCTAAACCGCTAGGCGGATTTTAGCGAAATTTGGCTGGAGGAATCCCATTATGCTAGGCTTCAGATGTTCTACTCAAAACTTTGCTTTAAAAGGCTATTTAATCTGTTAACCAATAGTCCAATTTTAACCAAACATGTTTGGTAGACTTCAAAACATCTAACTATGAGCATATTCGCTTCCAAGGACGCATATTATATATTGCATCACAATGCGATGTCCAAACGAATTTGCTCTGTGAATGTAGGGGTTACCCCGGTATGTGTGGATACAAATGCACATGATTGCACGTGATTACTGCAAAATACAATTAAGCCACTAATATGTCAATTGTCAAGGTGCGTATAAAAAATTAATGAATCCTATACTTTCGCCATGTTGCCAGCTGGGATTAAAAGTAGTAGTTTTATATTTTTTTCAGTGATATGAATTACTAACGTCGTGTAAGATAGAGTTGACAGATATTCAGACAGGGTGGGGGTGGATGAAGTAATTATCCATACGATCAGTGAGAGAATTGTTTGTATCCCTGACCTTCGCACAGGCGAACGGTGCGAAGGTCTGGATCCGCGTCTGTGTCTATGCCAAAAACTCAAAGTGCAATTGCTCTTTACTAGATACGTAGATAGACATCTATTTTTAGAATGTATAACTTGAACATGTGTGCCACCCACCACCTACCACATTATTAACTAGTGTGGGCATTCATGATTGGCAACCTTCCAGTATTGGTGCAACATAGAGATAACGCTATAATTGTCTTACAAGTTATGTGTTAAAGTATCAGCCCCATTACTTTCAAATGCCAAATCATGTTGATATATCTAAAGGTTGGCCTGACCAACCATGTATTTCTCTCTATAATAGTAATTAGTAGTACATCATAGTAAGCGTCAGCTCCATTCCTTCTGATCCTTGACATACGTTTGGATAATTCAGGTAAAGTGGCTTGCCTTCTAATTGCTGCCAGGAATGTCTTATATTTAAAGAGGATATTTGCATAAAATCGGAGTGAAAAAAAGACTCACATCCAATAACGCTTTGAACTCTACAGACGCCGGAAATATAATAAATTGCTGCATGAAATATGCTGTTCACACGTATTGAAACGAATCTGAATGGAAACTTTCAGAAGGCGGTGCCAGCTTCCATTCAAATTCGCTTCTACCTATTCACTATCTTCTATGTAGCGTTGTCTTGAATTTGAGCTGCTGCGATTTCAGAGGTGAACCATGTATACCAGGTGTGTTTACGCTATGTCTGTATTTAATCTTAGTACATTCATTTCTAAATGAATGAGGTGATTGTAGATCAGGTGAATCAATACGATGATGTAGAATTGTAGTCGAGGCGGATCAGTTACTTCTAAATTAGGAACCTAGTCGCGTAATTACATCTTTACAGTTCTAATAATTTCTCGTATTTGCAGACCGCGTTTGCTTTATCGACTATACGGAGCAACGTCGGCATATTTACAGTTACCAACAGATAAGATTAAAAAATCAATTTGCGTAGCAACTAGATCTTTCGGCAGTGTATTGATCGAGAGATAGACTATTAACAATAAGGAAAGGTGGATAAATAAATCTAATATGAAAATGCATTAATTAAAATGTAATTAATAAATCATAATAATTGGATTGTTCAATTCGGTAATCACGGCCGAGGTAAGTAATAACACGTGATATCATTGCTACTAGCTACAACCTTGTGATAATAGAGGGGTCTGATCTGCCACACAACTACCTGACGTCATAATCAAATACGTCATGTGTTATCTGACGCCACAAGCAACATCACGTCGGTCCGCTATGAAAATGGTACAAGTCCATCACGAAAGAGTCTGAATCGTATGTCTTTGGTTAATTTACAATTTAATACGTATTCTGTTCACTATTTTGAAACTAATTTAACTGATTTCCAAATATCCAGCAGCTTACCTATAAAACTAACTTGAAATTTAGAATTCACATTTCAAATTGATTCCCACAAAGTACAAAGTGGGTAAAGTTTAGCTAGAAATGGGCGGGGCATGGCTTAGACTCGGATCCGTCGCACACGGTGCTGCTGAAGACAAGTAATAGTAAAATTAAAGTCAGTTGTCCACGAAATACACATTGACGGCGACAAAATTCTGCCTCATTAGCACAGATAGTAATAGATGAATCCAGTTTTAGCTATGCCACGCCCATCACTAGCTGAGCTCCACCCATGCATTGGCCATGTTGCGATCGATCGATCGCTGCGCTCCCTGAATCTCAATTTCCAGAAAACTCTACAGCTAAGCTGTTGAATTCAACAGAATATTTATTAAATAACAAAAACATACAATTCGTGCAAGTTGATAGACTATTAAGACTGTCTTAATCACGCCATGCATGACGTAATTGATTATGACATCAGCCTACATGTGACGTAGTTGATTATGACGTCATATAATTGACTGAAAGACTGGATTCCTTTATTGTACCACCCGTCTTAAAGAAGCACCTTCTCGCGCCGCCTCCAAATGTAGGCATATCTTTCGGATTGATGTTGTGCATATGTTTAAATGTTTGAATATTATGTATGGAGCATAACTGGAAATGCTGTGTATTGGCACAGCATGCACAGGTGTTTGCATAGACGCACGCATGCACGCACGCACGCACGCACGCACGCACGCACGCACGCACGCGCAACATGCCCTAACACTCTCACGCATGCACACTCACGCACACACAAACACGTGTGCATACACACACGCACGCACGCGCGCGCACAGGTACGAATACCCTTCAGTCCTTATCAAACAGTCCGTAAATCAAGTTTCGCACCCTATTTGTAGCATACCTTGTCCTCAGCACAGTCCACAATTTTCTACCACTCAGACTACGATGTGTTTAACTATGTTCGTCACGACGGAATTTTGTCTGCCTAGAAAGAATATTTTATTGTTAAGCCTAATGCACATTGTAGGCCCTATATAGTGTCGCAGAATTGGAGTTTTGGCTTATGTTTGTGTCTAGGCGGTTCATCGGGATAGGGGTGTGCGTGCGTGCGTACGTGCGTGCGTGCGTTTGTGCGTGTGTGTGGGGGAGAGGGGGTGGGGGTGGTGCCCTGGCACTGCCCTTGTTCTTGGCATGATCTTTAACAACGGGAGTAACTGGCGGAATGGACGTGATTTCTCAGTTATACGAACATCTTGTCTCAGCGCACTCACTGGCTTGTCAAACCTCTGGTATGGGCTATGATAAGAAAAGTACGGTGGATGTTGTATTTTCTTGGTGTTACGAGCCGCCCTTATGTATAAATAGGTAAAACAGAATGGAAAATGCCAGTTCAAACTAAGTGCTGTAACGGCGCAATGAAGCTGTGCGTTCAACGGTTTTCATTAACTACAACTGGAGGCGATTTAATGGCTAAAATATATAAACAATGAACACCCGGTAGACGTGACTTCTTCGGTCTCTATTTAATCAGAGAGATGCACTCCGGAGTGTCTTCTCAAGTAATTGCTAAGTTTCTGCCCTAATAAGTAAGTGGTCACTGGTTGGAGGTTCAGGAACATTTATCGACGCTTCGCCAAGGGACCTTTCCAAGGTTATCCATCCATCACATGGCGTCATATGACGTCAAAATCAATTACGTGACGTGTAAGATCACGTTATAATCATGACATCATGAATGAGTCCCTATAGTCCGGCTCAATAGTCCGACAAGTTGTACGAATTGTATGTCTGTATTTTGAAACTAATTTGACTGGACGTTGTAAGGCAGCAACAGCGCCCGGTCAAATTAGTTTCAAAATATTTAACAGCTTACCTGTATAAGTTTGTGGAAATTGATAGTCAGGCAGGTCATAGATCGATCGATCCCAACACTGACGAGGTGTGGGTGGAGCTTAGATAGAGAGGGGCGAGGCATAGCTAAAGCGGCAAACGTCCATTCTTAGTATCGGTCCTAGAATGTGATCGGTTCTAATCCGTATATTATAGGGACACCGATTATCTATGTAGATCTATGGTGTAGATTGCGGCGACAATATATCATCACCATGTACGGTAATGATCTACGTTCTCGACCTGTGCTCTCGCAGCCTTTCTGGAAACTGACTTCTCTGACCAGTCGATCTGATCGTACTTGTCAGAAGATTCTAGCAATGTTAGTTGAGTGACATAATGGTGGTGACCTTTGTCGACAGGCGAGAGGTTCGGGTCAGCGGGCCATACCATAGGACAGACGTGCCAGAGAATGCCTCCTGAGCATATGCTTAGTCGCGGTGCATCACCGGTACTGTTCACGTATTATGAGAGCAATGCTGGTATTGTTCAATTGGCAGGTTTTAGCTTCACATGGTTCACTACCTGTCTGTCCTGCCGACACAAATACTCGCCAGCTCACCGGCCCTCCCATCTGCCAGCCTGCAGCCCCAACCTTGGAGACGCAAGAAGAAACTCCAATGCTCTTTGAAAAAGCCAGCAATGAAAAGTGGTGAGCGTGAGCAATTTTAACCAGATGTTAAAATTGTGGACACGCTCTACGTTGCGATCTGTGTAAATTTGAAGAAAATTGATAGCTATGTCCGCTCAGGCGATATACACTCATATCTGGCATGTCCGATAAATTCACTAGCGATCGTGCACTCGGTGACCATTATATAAATTCGCCTAGTGTATCTCCTTAAAAGATTGCCATCAGGCGTACGAAACAGAGATAGACAATCATCTGCCACGATTTAATCACAAGTTACATGCTACGAAATGGCGGAGTATCAGGAGTCGCTGGTAAGGTCGCCTTCTGTGTCCGCTCGATTTTGAAGCAATCGTATCAGCGATTCGCCACCATAATACGAAACCGCAGTGTAGAGCGCATACATTCGGCTAAAACTTTATACCGACAAACCTGAACTTATATTCAAAGCTAAGGGGATGTATTCCAGTGACAGTCTTTCATAAATATGTACCGCAACATAGGTGGCTTAGCGCCAAAGATCATGATTACCGGTACAGAGTGGATAAACGCATCAAATTTTCTACGAGGCTTCAGTTGGACCTCTTGTTTAATATTAACCCCGGAGCCCTGTTCAATTTTCCAAGATGGCGGCCAAAATCCGAAATAACCGCCGGTCAAAGTAGAATAGTACATATCTCTGCTTCTAGAAATCCCACAAAAGCGAACGTGGTGTTAAAATCGGGGATTTCAAGGTCACTGAAAGTTACTCTAGGCTAGGACACATATTTAGTGTTTCCACTCTTCCCGAGATGGTCGCCTACATCCAAGATGGCCGCCATCGACAATAGAATATTACATATGTTGAGCTCTAGAAATCACAGAAAGACAAATGAGGTGTCAAAATATGAGTTTTCAGGTCACTGAAACAAATTCTGCATTAAGACACATACTCATTGTTTCCGATTTCCCAAAATGGGTGCCAAATTAAAAAAGATGGCCGCCAGTGAGTGTAGAATATTACATACCTTTACTAGTAAAAATCACAGAAAGGCAAATAGGGGAGCGATATGGGAGTCTGTATGGTCACTGAAGCAGATCCAGGGCTAGAACACTCATACCTTTTAGATTTTTGAGATCATTAAGACTAAATCTGAGCACTAATCTATCCTTTTGGTATGTATTTATAGTTGCCATAAAAGCCAACCACCTTAGTCATATGACCAG
Source organism: Chaetoderma sp. LZ-2023a (assembly GCA_034401795.1). Taxonomy (NCBI): domain Eukaryota; kingdom Metazoa; phylum Mollusca; class Caudofoveata; order Chaetodermatida; family Chaetodermatidae; genus Chaetoderma; species Chaetoderma sp. LZ-2023a. The sequence goes on from CM067369.1 coordinate 31,146,546, forward strand.
AAATAACGTGTCCCATTGTTCGGATTATTTTGCATAAAACTGACTCTGAAACATCTTTTTACTTGAGATGCCCTGTTCCTGTTTAGCAAAGTTCTCTGGGGCATCATCAATGAGGTACTCATACTCGAATATCTCATTCTAACTAGTCATTTTAACTTTTATCCCATGACTGCTCCTCAAATCAAATTAACATAAGTACAGACATGTAGGGCTCGTTTTCTGCAAGTCATTTTCCCAGACTACTGCAGACTCAATAATAGTTAGCCCATCAGAGATCTAAAAGGCTTACTGTTCGAGCTTGTTTACAGTTATAACAGTGACCTGGTGGGCATATCTGGCTCGCGTGAGGCATGCCACCTTCAGGAATGAATCACCAATTCCGGAAGATCTTTCTTCTGCCCCTGTGAGAGCTGCGCAGTTGCCTGCCCATATAATGGTATTATGATGGTCGCGTTCTCCCTTCTCTACAAGTGGCAGTGCATGTTCACCCAGAAGCTTTCTTCGGCCTGTGCATCATCGAAGCATGTCTGGATGAGCCTCACTTCAAATGCTGGTACAGCAATGGCTGTGATTACAAAGCTACCGCTGGTATAAATACATAACTGGCAGGCAGAGAAAGGATGTGTTTGTGTTCCACATGGTGATATTACAATAGGTGGCCTGCTGTGCCTGATTGGGGAACTAATAAAGGCTAATTCCCGTACCATCACACTAGGTCCGAGATGTGGTTGAGTTCGAATTATGATCTGTCAGCGCTCAGAGTTGGTAACAAATCTTGTTCCAGGGCAGAAATATCATGTTTCAGCACTAAGAATTGGTAAATTAGTTTCATTCAGAGCTTAGAATTTACAAGACATAAATTTCATACATCATAATTGCTAAATGTTATCTTTCAGTGGTCAGGTTTGGTACAATGTAATCTTTCAAAGTTTATAACTTTTGAAATATCATGTTTCAATCATCAGGTTTGGCAACATATTATCTTTCAGTACTCAGAATCGATACCATGTTCATGGTTCAAAATCGTTGATATATCATGTTTCAGTGGCTAGGATTGGCAACATATCATCTGTCATTGCTCAGAATTGATAACAAATAATGTTTCAGGGCTGTTTATGCACTAAGAATTGAGAAGGAAAACAAAGGAAAAATTATTGTTAAAAATCGGTGGAAGTTTGGCAGAGATGAACACATTGCTAGAATGAGCCACCAGTTGAGAAGATATAGGGTCAGTTACCTTGTTCCTTTGATCCCGGGATTAATACAAGTGTCCGATATATGGAGGTGTCTTTTAAATGAATGTATCCGCTCAACCAGTCGTGACTGTATACCACTCCATATGATACCTTGCCTTTAATTGAAAGCACTGGGATAATTATCCTCACACATTTTGAAAAAAACGGAAGGGATATTGCAATCGCATCCGTCTGCCTGTCCATCCATCTGTCCCTCCCGCTATTTCCTATGTTTTGTGGAATTCAATCAAATTCGTTACGTAAGTTACCAATATGTTTTGGGACTGCACGACAGGATTTACTTTAGGCTCCACCTATATTTAGAGTGTCAGTGGGAATGGGTGAGAGTGGTGAAACGACAAAAGTTGGCGAAAGCGTGGAGATTTTTATGATGTACCATTGGACTTCTTTCTGGCTGAAATTGTATTGGTTTGTTGCCATCTAAGTTTTGATTGTGTTGTTCTGCGTGGCCGTGGATGTGCTGCATCATGGGACGGGGTCCATCACCGCTTAATCAAATAAAACCTATGAACGTACCTTACTTTATAATATATGGGCGCAGCACTGAGACAGTGGCGGTGGTAGTGTTTGTTTTTCTAGCTCTCGCCAGCTAAAGACCTGTAAAACTACAGATATAAAATCTATATAATTGCTTATAATTGCTTAAAATTGAAAAAAAATAATTAAAGCAGGCACACGCGTTTACACTTTCAGTTGCCTACATTTATTTGGGGGCGGGGGGGGGAGTGTATGCCTTGGTATAAGTAAATGCATTGCAGTCATGGCAGAAAGAGGTTTGGTATGTATTGATGAATAATATACCAAATGTGCGTGTGGATTATCACCTACCACACCAAGCTAAGTTGATTAAATCATAGACTGCTATATTATAACATGATTTAATAACCTGATCACGATGCTCTTACTAATAGCGGAATATCCTAAGAAGAGGAAACGACAAGCGGAAATGACAGAAACCTAAGCTCAGTATATCAGTAGAACTTCGTCAGAATTGGCTAGATTTTTTTATCATGCCATTGCTTCTTTGCCATAAATCTACTGACAGAAATAATTTTTGCAATTTTGCCTTTGTCATTTCTTATATTGACTGGACTACTATATAAACCATATTTTCAAATCAATCACTATGCAATGAACAACATCTGAACAACATATGACTAAATCTATACGGTTTAGGACCAGACCCTATACGAAGACATATCACGGGTTTGCCAGGTGATACTAAAAACAAGAGTAATCACATTCGTGTCTCGCGAGATCTCCGATACGAGATCAGAATTGTGTAATGAGTGACCACTGGTGAAGTAATTTCACACTCCCACTCCCCCCCCCCCCCCAACCCGCCGCCCCCACTGAAGCGGGGTGGGGGTGGGGTGAGTGAGGTGGGGGGAGATTGTGTGTGTGTGCGTGCACGTGTGCGTGCGGAGGGCGGGCGGGTGTGCGTGCGTGCGTGCGTGCGTGTGTGTGTGTGTGGGTAAGCAGAATTGATTCATGAGAGTATACGAGAGTTACTCTAGTGTACCAGACAATATTATTCCCCCATCAGCCCCACAAAAAAAACCCTTGATGCTATAAAGCTCATAGTCCTCTGTATAAAGAATAGTTAACAGAAAAATAGTTCCTCTAAATTCTTCTTAAAATCAAACCGGACGCACATAAAATTGGGACAAAAAGTTGCTGACTTGCGTAAATGTTTAAATCACAGGAACCACTCGATGGGTCAATTGGAATATTAATGCATGTATCAAGCTAGTGATGCAGGGGTTCAAATAATACCGAAATCAACACGATCCACTGTGGTGCCTTTACATTCCACATAGGGGGTGGAACACCCCTGATCCACTGCGGAGATAGACTGCCTCCCGACCTCTCTAGTCTCTGAAGTGGAGTATGGGTAACAGTCTGGTCATCGTGATGACGTAACAATATGGCCGGTCATTACATTAGGCTGGCTTTCCATAGAAGCTCACGCCTCACACCTCACACTACATGGGCGTTTCCATCAATGTCATTTACACCAATTCAAGTAACAGAGAGATAGAGTAATATTCCAAAAGACAGCGAGAATGAAGCTGGAGGTGAGAGAGAGAGAGAGAGAGAGAGAGAGAGAGAGAGAGAGAGAGAGAGAGAGAGAGAGAGAGAGAGAGAGAGAGAGAGAGATGGATACTTAGCAGATTATTTACGAAGATCACTATACCAATCATTTTTCTGAATTGATCAAAATCACTGGACCATGATAATTAGGTCAGTCTGACCTACTTTTAATATAGAGTACACCAGCGTCCCATATTACAACTCTGTGTACAAAGTTTTATGCAAATAGGTCAAGCAGTTCTCAAGATATTGATGAAAATCATTGAACTATGAAAAGTAGGTCACTGGGCGAGTTTTGCTATCAGATGAAACTGTATTTTCATAATACATCTGTGTATCAAATTTCGTCAAAATATGCAAAGAGTGTTCAAGATGTTCACTTTTGCAAAATGTATAATTCAAATTTTCAGAATTTTATATCTCGGCTATTTTTTATCGGCTGGTAGACTCTACTTTCCTGGTGTGATGTTCAGAGAGATTGGATATATAGTCATGGAGGAGAAGAATGTAAACTTTTTCTGTCGCATATTTTTGCGTAAAATATTTATAAATCATAATTCCGAAAGTAAGTTCTAGAAATTACCTGTACTATGACAACGATTTAAATGCTTGCTAACATCTACAATCACTACAAAAGCAGGCAATCAAATTATTCGCACAGCCAGCAGAGGGCCAGGATGTCTCTAAAAAATGCTAAAACTTGAAGATAATGGAGCTGTCCACCTATACACTATCTTAAGGGACTACCATAATGGCAATCTACCCTCCTCATTATCAAACTCCGATATACACTCGCACAACACACGAACTAAGAATAACTTACACCAAACCTATTACAGAACAATGACAGCTACACAAAAACCATTCCACCAAGCAATACAACTCTGGAACAACACAGATATAAATATACGCACACAAATTCTTACACAAAGCTCTTTTAAACAAAATATTAAAAAAATAATCTTAGAAAGATACTAAAAATCCAAACCAATGACATGAATGCAGAAGTCACCACCATGGCAGTACAAAAACAAGTATGTACCCAGTTGCCAGGATAACAACTAGAATGTAAAATATACATCTGCAATAATAATAATAATAATAATAATAATAATAATAATAATAATAATAATAATAATAATAATAGTAATGCATCCGTAATTGTTGATGTAGATGATGCAGTTGTGTATAATAATAATAATAATAATAATAATAATAATAATAATAATAATAATAATAATAATAATAATAATAATAATAATAATAATAATGCACCAAGAAATGTTGATACAAATTAGGCCGCCTTGTTATATATGACAATAATAATAATAATAATAATAATAATAATAATAATAATAATAATAATAATAATAATAATAATAATAATAATAATATTAATAATATTGTAAATAAGATATGCATGTGTTTTCCCCATTGTGCGTGCGTGCGTGCGTGCGTGCGTGCGTGCGTGCGTGCGTGCGTGCGTGCGTGCGTGCGTGCGTGCGTGCGTGCGTGCGTGCGTGCGTGCGTGCGTGCGTGCGTGCGTGCGTGCGTGCGTGCGTGCGTCTGTCTGTCTGTCTGTCTGTCTGTCTGTCTGTCTGTCTGTCTGTCTGTCTGTCTGCCTGCCTGCCTGCCTGCCTGCCTGCCTGCCTGCGTGCGTGCGTGCGTGCGTGAGTACGTGCGTGCGTGCGTGCGTGCGTGCGTGCGTGCGTGCGTGCGTGCGTGTGTTAATTGTCTATTGTCTTAAATGTATACATGTAAATATTATATTATCTTCACCCATGATCCAACTATCACTGAATTATATGTTTATTATATGTTAAATGTAAGGGGTCCACCGCTGTATAGGCTCAGCCTTTGGTGGACTGCCTGTTGTGTAAATGTAAAATCTATGTGTTATATGAAAATAAATTTTGAATCTTGAATCTTGAGCTACCAGTTACGATTCACCTCACAAAGAATGAACATGCCCATTCCTTGCCTCACGTGTGAGGCATGAATCGAAAGTAAAAGTGACGCGACAATGCCTATGGAGACCGTCGTATTGCTATTGATATGTTTCTTCTTCCTTTCACGTGTGAGGCATGAGGCGTGAGGTGTGAGACGTGACGCGTGAGGTTCTATGGAAACTCAGCCTTAGAGGCGAATTCTCGCCACGAAGCCACGCCTATCTTTTTAGATAGGAACAATCAGTGAATCCGACCTGAGTTACACATTTTTCGGATTTTTCGGATTGGTGATTTCTAGCTTACCGGATCATAAGTACTTATGGGAAATTCTTTTTAGCAACGTCGAGTAATGGACCTTTCCAGTTTTAGCTATGCCCCCACCCATCACTAGCTAAACTCCACCCACACCTCGTTCGTGTTGGGAACGATCGATCCCTGAACTCCCTGACTATCAGTTTCCAGAAAACTATACAGTCAGGCCTAAGCTGTTAAATATTCTGAATCTAATTTGACTGGACGCCGGTTGCTGTCTATGGCAGCAACAGCGTCCACTCAAATTAGTTTCAAAATAGTCAACAGAATGTTTATTACATAGTAAAGACATACAATTCGTCAAGTTGGACTATTAATCGCCAAAGACGGATTATTCGCATCATGCATGACGTCATGATTATGACGTCATCTTACACGTCACGTAGTTAATTATGACGTCATATGATGGATCGATGAACTTGGAAAGGTCCATTAGTAGTTTTCGGCCCGAATATTCAAATATTCATTCATATAGACCAATATGAACGAAAATTCGCATAGGGTAAGAATATTCGACTATTTATGAAAAATTACACGATTGCCTTAAATTGAATTTAAAACAAAATATCTTTTTCAAAATGGCTGCCAATATGTTATTTGTCCTTATCAATGTGAAACTTGGTCAGCTTCTAGGCCCTATATCGACTTGATTTGGTATTAATTTTAAATTTGATTCCGAGGTTTTCGAGATACCAATTTCAACCGCGACTAGCGTACAGTTAAAACCAAAACGCCACCACCACCACCATCACCACCACCACCACCACCACCACCACCACCACTACCAACAACAACAACAACAACAACTATAACAACAACGCGTGCAGTTTTTATCGAAGCACCACTCCATCGGCTGGACGTTACCCTTGTCTCCCGGACATGTCGGCTAATTTTGGGGCCAAATGTAAAAAGTCAATGTTACGCTTGAGGTCAGAGTCACTAGCTTTTTCGTTTTTTTTGTGCCAGAGACGAGTGTCTGTTGACATGAACAGTTCAATAGGCATATTAGAAATACCCCCAAAGTTATGCCTTTAGCAAAAATATTAGAACTACGACAACGCCCACAGTTGGGTTTTTTTATCCCAAGGAAGCGGATTTGTTTTTGGCTTTTGAGAAGAAATTTTTGGGGGAAAAGGTCAAGGTCATTTCTTAGTTTCTCAGTTCAATGGTTATATTAGAAGATACCGTATAGGTATAGCTAATTTTGGTGCTGATACAGAAGTGTACGCCTACATCATGAGAGAGAGAAGTAGAAAACAAAAAACTCCCTTTTTAAAAATCAAAATGACCCGCAACCTTTGTTTTCCATCCGAGTGAACAGAACCTTGATAAAATCTAATTCCTATAATTTCTTGATTAATTATCAATTTCATATTGAATCCCTCTAATAGTTTTTTCGAGAACTGTTTTTCTTTACTCAAGGTTTCTCCCATGGAAAATATAGGAAATGTATGATAGCAATATTTAAATTGCACTTTCTGATCGAGTTTTAAACCGAATGACTAGAAACTTGGCAGATATCTAGGACATGTTGGGTACTATGTTATACGTGTGTCAGTCAAAATCTTCCCCAACAAACCATTCCATGTTTATACGCTTACTGACGAAATATACTAAATAACAACTGCTCCCGCTTAAATTGCGACTTATATAGAATAGGATTATTTCCCACACCCAATTGCTTTTGTAAGACAGGTGTAGAAGATGCAAACCACTTTCTTTTAAAACGGCCTTACTGCACAATACAAAGACAGCACTTATCACACCAACTACATCGGTATATTCCTTTGTCGTGTGACTTGCTATGTAAAGAAAAGACATCTCTATCCGTGCAGGAAAATAAATGCATTTTCAAAGAAGTTCAAAATTATATTCAAGCTTCTAGGATTTTAACATCATATATCTTCTTCTTCTTCTTTTCGATCGCTGGTATCACACTTTGAGAGCCGTTCTCAAGATGAAATCTGTAGTTTTCTGCAGTTCTTCCACAGGCCCATACAGCTTTTCAAGAAAAGAGATTGACAAAGGCCAGATCTCTTCTCTCAGCAGCTCATACGTACTGCAACATTGAAGTATGTGCTCTGTGGTCAGTTCTGCTTCTCCACAAGGACAAGTGGGCGATGTCGTAAGGTGGAACCGCCTTTAGATGTGTTGGTTTAGTCTCTTGTGTCCAGTTCTGAGACGAAAAATGGCCACTTGCTCTGGCCTCGAGAGATGATGGTAAGCATCTTCTGATTGAGGTGTACTATAGAGTGACTTGCTGATAGTCTTCATCTCTGTATGGGTAACCATGTTTTCTGTCTGATTCTCTTCTGCACCCACCTTTGCCATCTTGTCTGCTTCCTCATTTCCTTGAACTCCACAGTGTGAGGGGATCCACTGCAATGATATCCGAAAGCATTTGATGGCTTGTAGTGCTTCTTCAAGTTGTGGCAGCTTACCTTTGGTGATAGCCTCAAGGACGGAGCGGGCGTCAGATAAAAAGACAATCTGTGCAATAGGGTCTGCTGTTCTGCTGATGGTATTAGCTGCTTGAACCAGTGCTTCGACATCAGATCTGTAGTTTGTGCAGTGTTTGCCTGTCGGTATTGCAGCTGACTCATGTTGTCCGTTTGGATACTGTATGTGCAGTCCGGCACCTCCGCTCCTAATTGCATCTTTGGCCGATCCATCTGTGTATATCCTTATCCATGTCTCCTGCGGGTACATTTCTTCCAACATGGCTAGGGTCAGGGCATTCTTGCTCACATCACTGTGTTCATCTTTGGTTGTGAGATGAGGTACTGTAGTGCGAATAGCTATGCTCTAGTTTGTTTTCCCAGGATGGAGGATCACGGGTGTGGTTTGGGTCTTCTATTTGTGCTGGTAACATTTCTTGGTGTTTTCTTTGAAGTGCTTTTGTCTCTTTCACAAAAGTTGATCTTTTAAGTCTTCCTGATGACAGCTGTACTTGCCTGATCTTCATCGGGTGGTTGTTGAACGATTTGAACTTTACAGCTTGGATCAGTGCTTTGCATTCCCTTCCTTTGCTAAGTGGGGGGATGACTGCTGTCTGCTCCACTTTTTCTATAGGTGTTGATCTCATTCCACCAGTGATGATGCGCAGTGCCTGGTTTTGTACCCTGTCGAGGTTCTGTTGATGAGATTTAGCTGCTGTCATCCATGAGCTGGAGCCATACTCAAGGTGTGGTCGTACGGCACCTAGGTAGATGGTCTTGATGATCCTTTCATTGGCACCCCACTTTGTTCCTGCCAGCTTCCTCATGATGTTTAGCTTTCTTCTGGCCTTTGCCTCTGCGTTCTGGATGTACTCCTTCCATGTTACTCTTCTGTTATATGTGACGCCCAGGTATGTCGGCTGGTCCTCATACTCGAGTGGAGTACCGCCCAGTGTCACGTTGCCAACCTTGGTTTTGGTGGACAGTGAGAACAGCATGGCTGAAGATTTTTCTTTGTTGATAGTAATACACCAGCGATTGACTCAAGCTGTAATTCTGTCCAAGGCGAGCTGCATCCTGTACGTGGCAGTCGTTCTGTACTCATTGGTGCACCAGAGTACGAAGTCATCTCCATAGAGGGCTGCTTGGATCCCATTGGGCAGCTCTGCTACAATTTTATTAATGAAGAGTATGAACAGAGTCCGTGATAAAACTCCGCCTTGTGGCACCCCCTGTCTCAGCAATCCATTCTGTCCAGATTGTCCATCCACCAGCACCCTAGATCTGCGAATGTGTAGGTATGACTTGGTCCAGCGGAACATGTTGCCACTGATGCATGTGCGCCGAAGCTTCCCGAGGAGGCCATCCTTCCACACCTTGTCAAATGCCTTCTGCAGATCGATAAAGGCAGCTAGTATCACCTTCTTGGCTTGAAATGTGCCCTCTATGACCTGTGCAAGATGTTGTTTGATCTTCTGCGCTCCTGTATCTTCTGAAGCCAGCCTGCTCTGAAACTATAATGTTCTCCGACTCCAGGTACCACTGCAACCGCTGGTTGACGATGCGCTCCATGGTCTTGCATATGCAGCTTGTAAGACTGATAGGACGGTAGCTCAGCACTTTCGTCTTGTTCTTCCCTTTTTTCAGAATAGGAGTCACTCTGGCTTCCTTCCAGCACTGAGGAACCTCTCCATTGGTCCAACTGAGATTAAAGATGTCTAGCAACTTGCGGAGAGATGCATTACCAAGGTGTTGGATCATTTTATTCGTAATGCCATCTGGCAAGGGAGATTTCTTCTTCTTTAATTGGTGGATAGCCTTCTTCAGTTCTGCTAAACTAATGTCAACTTTCACTGCATCATAAGTGTTGGTGTCTGGTCTTTCCTTTTTCTTTTCTAACCTCTTTTTGACGCATTCAAAGGCATCTGCAGCCATCTTTCTTGTCAGTGTTTGTCAATCTTCTGCAAGAGTAATCTTCTCTCCCCCGACACCCTCATCATTCAGTGCTTTAGTCAGTCTCCAAAGCTTTGTGGTGTCTTTCTCTCTAAATTAAACCCTGCCGTCTTTTCCCTCCAGCTTCTTCTTTTGGCCTCCAGCTTGGTCTTTAGATACCTGGCTTTAGTTTGTTGTAGCGTGTAGTGGTTTTCATGACAGGGATTACCCTCTGCATCTTCTCTGGCCGTGTCTAGTTTATCATGTGCTGCTTACAGTTCTGTTGTCCAGTAGGGGCGGTAGTTTTTCCCGAACCCTCGAGGAATCGCTTCGTTGGCAGCCTTGAGGATACTTAAATTAAATTTCTTAACCACATTGTTGATGTTTCTCCCTTCTACTGCTATATTTTGGGTAAGCTCATTGGGACGAATGCCGAACAGACTCCAATTTGCCTTTTTGTAGTTCCACTTTGGATGTTGAGGTGAACTTGTCGAAATACTTCCAGAAAGAGAGAGTAGGACTGGGCGGTGGTCGCTTCCTCATAACTGCGATCCGCCCACTCTACTGAGGTTTCTGTGGATGTCTTCTGTACAAAATGCCAAGTCCGGCGTTGTTGTCGAGTGCCACCGACGCGAGTCGAAGGTAGGCTGATCTGTGGGATCATTGACAAGTAAAAGGTGCTTTTCATCTTGCCATACTTCAATGTCTTCTCCTCGTTTATCAAGTGTTCTGTATCCCCAGCTCTGGGACTGGCTATTAAAGTCTCCCGCAATGAGGAAGTGGCAGTCCGGGACCTGGATTGTGTCAAGTGAGATATTCTTGTCATTAGGGCAGTAATAATTGACAATGTCAATCACAGAGTTGCGGGTTGTTACCTTGATCTTGATATATTCTGCCTCTTCCATAAAGGTTTTGATCTGGCTGGCGTTCACGCTGTTTCGGACCAAGGTGATCACCCCGCCTTTCTTTCTTCCTCTTCGATCACACCGGAAAATCTGGTAACCTCTGATCTTAAATGGTTTTCCTTCTTGCAGGTGTGTCTCTTGGATGCAGCAGATATCAATGTTGTTTTCGTACAGGAACTGTTCGAGCTCTGAAATCTTTTTGGTAACCCCGTCTGCGTTCCAGTGCATGATGTTGATACTGGGGTTCTCTTTGGGTTTGGTCTTCTCTTTCGGTTGGCCAGTAGCTCTCCATCCTCGTCCCCTGGCTCCACAAGACGAGTTGATGGAACCTCCAGTGGCTGAGGGTGGGCTCCTTCGAGGCGTGGAGCCCGGCGCTGCACCTGCCTGCCGGATCCTCACAGGCCGAGCACCATTTCGGTTGATTCGATCTCCAAGTGTCATTTCATTAGCGTTGTGCATAATGCTCTGGTTAGCCCCTCCAAATGTCTGGATTGACACCCATTGGGTTACACCCCTGCGCCACGTTGAGGCCGAGCATATAGTCTTAAACAGGGGAACATCATATATGTTCCCAACGTTTTGATATGATCTAGGAATAGTCCGTAATTTATTGTCAGGTTTACATCTTTATGATACAAATGACTATAGATATGCCATATATTTTAATCTTTTACTTCAGTTGTCGTTACTGCGTGTAGCGTTCTTCCCTTGTTCATAATATATTACTCTCCAATTGCATTTTGGGTCATCCACGACGACGACGACGACGACGACGACGACGACGACGACGACGACGACGACGACGACGACGACGACGACGACGACGACGACGACGACGACGATGATGCTGATGAAGATGATGATGATGTGGATGACTTGAGAGGGGATGATGGGGATGCAATAAAGGCTCGCCAAACGTTTTATCTCCTCAAACTTTCGTTCAAGTTATGAGGAGGTTACAAGTTCAGTTCGACCAAAATACGCCGTAATGCAGCCACTTTGAATTTGCGGGGTGGGCGGGTCGGAGATGACTGGGTCTTATTTCTCGTTTCTCTTTCGTTTTGTTTCGTGTAATAAAATGAGAAGAGAAGATCCGGGAAAAAGCACTTTGTGAGTTGACGTGATGGGTTGTGTGGGTGGGGGTAAATGACGACGGTGAGGAATAATCACGAATATGTTCTGTTAATTTATTAGTAAACAACTGTTTAATGTATTATTAGCTCACCTGGCCTAAAAGACCGTCGTCCGTCAACTTTTGCTTTAAAACGCTACTCATCCTTAACCAATAACCGAATCTTAACTAAATTTTGGTCAAAGGATGCTATTGTGCTCGGATCCGGAACTTCAATTTGGAATTTTGACTCATAAATGTTTTGGGTCAAAATCTTAGATTTTATTAAAAATGTACCTAAAAGTGTTAAATTGCTTCTTCTCCTTACCATTTTGATGAATTTGAACCAAATTGGGCTGAAAGAATCCTATGGTCATAGGCTCTAGAACTACCATTCAGAATTTTGTTACGTAAATATTTTGTTGAAAATCCAAGATTTTATTAAAAATGTACCTGAAATTATCAAATTACTTCTTCTCCTTACCCGTTTGACCGATTGCAATCAAATTTGGTTGAAAGGATCCTATGGTCATAGGCTATAGAACATGCATTAAGAATTTTGATTCGTAAATATTTTGGGTGAAAACTTAGATTTTATTAAAAATTTACCGGAAATTGCCAAATTGCTTTTTCTCCTTACCATTTTGACCGATTTCAACCAAATTGGCCTGAAAGTATCCTATCGTCATTTTAAGCTCTAGAACTTCCATTCAGAATTTTGTTGCGTAAATATTTTGGGTGAAAATCCTGGATTTTATTAAAGATTTACAGGAAATTGGCAAATTCCTTCTTCTCCTTACCATTTTGACCGATTTCAACCAAATTGGGCTAAAAGGATCCTATGGTCATAGGTTATAGAACTTGTATTCAGAATTTTGACTCGTAAATATTTTGGGTGAAAAACTTAGATTTTGAAAAATTTACAGGAAATGATCAAAATGCTTCTTCTCGTGACCATCTTTACCGGTTTTAACCAAATTAGGATGAAAGGATCCTATGGCTATAGGCTCTAGAACATCCATTCAGAATTTTGGTTCATCAATTTTTTGCATGAAAAGCTGGGATTTTGTGAAAAATGTACTGGAAATTATCAAAATGCTTCTTCTCCTTACCACTCTGAGCGATTTCAACCAAATTTGGCTGAAAGGACCCAACGGTCATACGCTCCAGAGCTCCCGTTCAGAATTTTAATTCATCAATTTTTTGGGTGAAAACCTAAGATTTTGAAAATTGTACTGGAAATTGTCAAATTGCTTCTTCTCCTGACCATCTTGACCGGTTTTAACCAAATTAGGCTGAAAGGATCCTATGGCCAAAGGCTCTAGAACATCCATTCGGAATTTTGGTTCATCATTTTTTCGCATGAAAAGCTGAGATTTTATGAAAAATGTACCGGAAATTGTCAAATTGCTACCCCTCTAGCTGCATGACAAAAAAGATTTCGCTAATGGATTCTATGGTGGTAGGCTCTGAAAATTCTATTCAGAATTTTGATTGATCAATCTTTTGGGTGAAAATCTTAGATTTTATGAAAAATTTGCCAGAAATTGTCAATCCTCTGCTTCTCCTTAGTTGCTTGACATATTTGAAACATATTTGGCTAGAGTGACCCTATCAAGGTAGACTAGAATTTCTATTCAGAATTTTGATTGGTAAATTTTATGGGTGGCATCTTGGATTTTCCGAAAATTACCCATCATATCTATTTAAATGCAAATGGTTCAAATGCTAATGATGAGTGCCACAGGCCCTTGGGCCTCCTGTATTAATGACAAACTGCTATCCGCCCAAATAATTGTTTGAAAGAGCTGTTCTTTTCCTTTCTCTTCTTTTCCAATCTATTTACATCATCTTTCTCTATACCCCCACCCAACTCCATCATCTCTCTCTCTCTCTCTCTCTCTCTCTCTCTCTCTCTCTCTCTCTCTCTCTCTCTCTCTCTCTCTCTCTCTTAATTTATTGTTTACTTTAGTGGTTCACAATTATTGGCTACTTATAACGATTCTGTAGGAGAGGGCAACTCGAAGTTGTAAGAACTTGTGCTCGATCGCATTGTGCAAATGTTAAGATAAAATACGTTTAAATAAAAAAAATATCGTGTCTATTTAACTGTGATCTGAAATATTCGCATAATTCTAATATTCAGTCAAATAATTATACGAACACTAGTAATTAGGTTCCCAAGATACATCAGCACGGATGAACATACACACACACGCACAGACAAACAGACGGACAACTACAAATGAAATAGGCCCACCATCTTCCGCATACGGGCTGATACGATGTCCCAAACCGCTATACGACGCTATTAATTTTTTCGTGTACTTTGTGTAAATCTACGCCCACTCTACCTAACCAATACCACGCTGACAGAGCCACTCTCGTTACATACAATGACTACATGACAATTCAATTCAATGTATTGGGTTAAAAAACATACAATTTATAGACGCATTATGAAAAAACCATTACATATACATTCATTAACAATATATATATATTGGGATTTCCACAAACTGGGCATTGACATGTCACGAGCCTTCGACACAATTAAACGCTCAAAGATCCTAGACGTACTACGCCAGGCCAGTTGCGATGAAGATGAGCTACGGCTAGTGGGACTACTGCTTGCAGACACCAAGCTGAGAGTACCGCCGTCCAATGGCAAAAGGGAGCAAGTGACATTATGGTCAAAATTGAGATTTCGAGCCTATGTGAATGTAGGAAGCAAGTTACATCTTGTGTTAGAAGCCTAGTGTAATAGGGAGGCCCAATTCACGGGAATCAGAGTGGCATAAGGGAGCAAGTGCACCGACGATTCAGGTTTACAGTAGCAAAAGTGTTGTTTGTGTCACTTGCTCCCTTCTGCCACTGTAAATTCAAAGCCAAGCTCCGTTTTCTTGTTAGAAACTCCTTCAGCATTCCATTGCATGATAGTCAGCGGTTTGCTTATTTGTTCTTTAGGTTGGACAACCTTCTTCCTTTTTCTCCAAGGTCCACGAACTTTACCACCAGTAGCTTGGGTGGACCCCATCGAGGATGGGGGCCCCGGTGCTGCACATGCCTGGCGGGAACTCACACGACGAGCACCATGACGGATATTCATAATATTAACTGTCATGAAAGATGAGTTGTTTAGTGTTATGGTTGGCCACTCGCTCCAAATACCCGGCTTGGTACCCAGATAAAGTGTTACACCCTGCGCCCGATCCAAGATCAGAAATGTGCGTGCGTGCGTGCGTGCGTGCGTGCGTGCGTGCGTGCGTGCGTGCGGGCGTGCGGGCGGGCGTGCGTGCGTGCGTGCGTATGGGTGTGTGTGTGTGTGTGTGTGTGTGTGTGTGTGTGTGTGTGTGTGTGTGTGTGTGTGTGTGTGTGTGTGTGTGAGGAAGAGAGAGAGAGAAGAGAGAAGAAAGAGAGAGAGAGAGAGAGAGAGAGAGAGAGAGAGAGTTGGTAGCAATAGTCTCTAGTCAGATTATCAAAACATCCAACAGTTTACCTGCATAATTACGGTGTAAGTGAGGCACTGACTGGTACGTCAAGGTTTAAAAAGCTAAATAAGTATCCCCTGAACAACGGGATGGGTATACTCGTTCTAACTACCCCATGCACCTCAGCCACGGGACATGTCCTTAAAACATATGTGAATCTGCCGGGCCATTCTTATAATTCAGTGGCGATGTGATGTGACGCACCACGAGTGCGTGCGAGGTCGTAGACCTATCATAATTCTTTACATATTAAACCTGGTCGTGCTAAAGGTTATTAACCTTCTAACCCTGAAATACCAATGTCTCAGTTTCAAGGCAGATATACTCTGTCGAGTATTTTGAACATAATTTGACAGAGAGCTGTTGCTGCCATATGCAGCAACAGCTCCCAGTCCAATTACTTACAAGATATTCACCATAATTTGTGTTTGCTGGTATGTTAAAGATGTAAGCGACCACAACGTAAACCTCGTACGCCTCATTAATTTATCATCTCGAACTTCCTTATAAAACGGGATTTTCTTAAACGAAAATAGCCTCTGCAATAACATGAAAATTTAATTGACTATGTTAAATATGAAAGCGATTGCGTAGATAATAAATGACAAATTTCTTATAAAATGTCTCTAGGACAACATATTGATGTACGATAGTAATTAGGCAAACTACACGCTCTTAACACCTTTCATACCGAAAACTAATGTTTATCTAGGTGTAACCTTTAACCCTTACCACTCTGATCCCAATATTCTATGTTTACTGTGTCATTATCAAAGAAACTCGTGTACATTTTTCAACAATTTTGGTGGAAGATGTTGCTGTCTACGACAGCGCCATCTCCCACCAAATTTGTTGAAAAATGAACACCAGTTCATCTTTTAATTTAATTTTAAATTTTAAAGTTTTGACGCCAGAGTGGTAATGGTTAAATAATGTATTTTTCACTTGCTGAGCATTTGAAGTCGAAAACTATTTGATTGAATGTCGTTGATGCTTGTGACACCGGCACATTTTAATCATAATTTCAATAATAATAATAATAATAATAATAATAATAATAATAATAATAATAATAATAATAATAATAATAATAATAATCGATGTAACTGCTTAACCGCCATACTCTATACATATGTAAATTCACTGTACCCCATATGTCGCACTGTGACCTGGGAGTAAATAAACTGAATGGAACTGAATAACATAGTCTTGCTGTCGTTGCGTCTGCCGAATTCTGAAAGTGACAAAGCCGCTTACTCGTAACTATAGTGCGTAGCGCTTGTAAATTAAAGGTGCATATTCACACTAAAATGTTTGAAAATAAAAAGTTGTGAAATTGAATTAGAAACACGAGTCCCCAATTCAACTTCACAACGAAATGATAGGCATGTGTATTAAATGTAACTAAAAATATTGCATATTTTACTTCATATGCCACAATCTGTCCGGAGTTAATACATACATGTCTGAAAACCATATTAATCAATTTAGCATTTGAAGAAATAATTTAAGGTGTATTTTGTGTACGTGGCAGCACGCACGAGTAGAGCATCACCGTAGCAAAGTGGGACAGTTGATCACGATAAATTTTCGTTGCAAATCACAAGGTGGTATAATTTTAATGGCACTATTATTATCGCGGTTCCTTAATAACAGTCTAGATGCGTAACGATAATGGCATACTATGTATTAATTGACGACGAGATGAATGATGAGAGGCCAGGCACTGGCTGCGAGTCCTCATTCTTGACCTCGACAATACATACACCCATCGCGTGGGCCCTGATAGCCCAAGTCACGCAGTACTGTTATTGAAACGTACTTATATAAGAAGACGTGCTTATGCCTTGCATTAAATCAACGATTGGTGAAATATTGAAATGTGTGACACGTTACTAGGATTCATGCAACACATTTCAATATTTCCCCAATGTGTGACATGCTATTAGAGTCCGGGAGAGAAAGATGACACGACCACGACGCTCCCCTCCGTAGATACCAACTTTGTGGGGAATCTAAGCCATCAAGGCTTGCGGGCTAAGATCCGCATACAGAGGCAACTCTGATTATGTCTAATCTTCTTCAAACTAGAAATCCTTAGGCAACGGTTGCAATGCGATCTTCCCAGGAGCTTTCCATAGCTACGCGGAATGTACGTGGTCTGACTACAAAATCAAAGAAGCAAACCATAGGTCCCGATTGTGAACACTATAACATCGATATTAATTGCATTCAAGAGACTAAATTATCTACCCACTCAGAGCAGCAACATCAGACAGGCCACGTGCTGGAAACAGGCCACATATCGGGGTTTAGGCTTCGCAATCTGACCACGGCTCTTGGATCATGTCATCAGTTTTGGATACACCAGGGATCGCGTTGCATTCAATGACCTGGTTATAGCAATGTGAAAACGCACTAACATAAAGTGTCGCATAATAAAACGCCTATGGCTCAACCTCTGAAAAATCCAAAGAAAATGCATCAAACTGAGCTCCGCCATTGCAATCCCAGCCAGATGGCAGCTGCTCGTGTGTGCATATTTCAACTCCAAGCCGGGCAAACTCAGTAATCCGGACAAGAATTCAGGACTTGGCTTATGCACGTGGACGTGTGAAGAGGGCACACACAACAGCAATGGAGATGCACCGGCTACATTTCTCAGTTCCAATGACCGATTTGCCACGACTACAGCTTTCAAACACCCATGCATTCAGCGGACAACAGTGGCCGGACACAATGCTGATCACAAGGTCCCAACAGGTTCTACTTCGGAATACTGGCTCCTATGGAGATTTAGACTTTAATTCTGACCATAAATCAGTTGTCACACGTCTTCAGATGAACTATCTCTACCTAAAGTACAAACACCATACCAGGCAAGACGATAGAGTCACCTACAACCTACCCCACTCAAAGCCTTGGAAAATAGACATACATCCGGACCTGATGGCATGAGCAATGCGCTATTAAAATAGGCAAGTGGCATTATCAGAAAACGGACCATGCACCTAATCAATTCAGATTTTATGCACCACCTTCCCATCGATGCTCTAGGCCAATGCACCGTTATCGCGCTGCCCAAGCCCAAGAAGCCACCCAGCAAACCTATGGCCCATTTTGCTCCACAACAGCATAGGGACAGTGTATGGGCTCAACGCATGTTTCTGTCAGTAGTTATGCCCAAACACTGGGATTTCCACAAAATGGACACTGGAATGTTATATGTCTTCGACACAATTAAACGCTCAAATATCCTAGATGTACTACGCCAGGCCAGCTGCAATTCAGACGAAGTACGGCTAGTGAGACAACTACTTGCAGACACCAAACTGAGAGTTGGAGCCACGTCAGTGAAGTCTGCAGAGTTTAAGACATCCATCGGCTCCCCATAATCATTCACAGACTCCCAATTAATGAATGGATGAATCCAGGTTTTGCTAAGCCCCACCCAAGCTTCACCCGTGCTGGGACTTGGGATCAAGCGAACCCTGAATTCTATGACTATCAATTTCCAGAAAACTATACAGGTAAGCTGCTTACTATTTTGAAACCAATTTGACAGGGTGCTATTGCAGCGCCCAATTAAATTGGCTTCAACATATTCAACAGAATGTAGACCGTCAAAGCTGGGCGTGTTTTTTGGGTCATGTGATATAATTATAATTGTACCTCTATTACTACTATTACAGAGGCTTGTATCTATATCGGTGTACCTGTCAATCAAAATGTCAATAAAGTATATGCATGCGCAGACAATAGATTATATGGATGCACAATCTGATTGGTTAAAGTGATAGACGCTTATCTGATTGGTTGAGAGTTTGACATAATGCTATTAATATAGACCTCACTTACACAACAAATTAACAACACAAAGAATGTACAGAAGCACAGATCAAGATTGATGACACAGACCGTAAAATATGTTAAGACTTGTTGCTTGCACACCTTTTTCACCTGATCCTACATTGAGAAATGTTGTCAATGGTGTTGTGGAAAATGTAGATGTAAATGTTCATGACTTTGAGTCAGTTGGGAACAATATCATTGAAAAATTGAGTGGGTCTGTATTCACATACACTTTCAAGAGGAAAGACAAAGATAAAACCAGTGGAAATGGTCTGTCATCAAGGTTTCCCCAATCGTACCATTGACTCTGTACTGCTGTTCCAATGCTTTTTTGTGGTATCAAGCCTTTGCTTGGAAGAGTTATGAACTATGAACGTAGTCCCTTCCCTCTGGTACTCTTTGAGGCGGGGAATGTTTTACAGAAGGCTGACAATCGTCAGCTAGCACAAGCTATTAAAGATTATGTCACGAATATTCCAAGTGAAGAGATTACAAGTACCACACCCAAAACAGATCAATATGTTGTTAATGGAGGCTCTTTGCCTTACCGGTTACCATGTAAGAGAGAAGAAACCTATGATACAATAGCCAATCCATAAGCTGACCACGATACACCATTATGGAATGGCAACTGTGGTCTTTGATGGCAAGAGTGAAGGTCTATCTATCAAGGACAACACACACATCCACACGCCAGAGGCGTGAACACTATATCCATCCAATAGTGAACTTCACTGCGACACCGAGTTTTGTGGTAAGGAGGAGGACCTATTGTATCGAGATAGAAACAAAGGTGGAATGATCAATCTCATCAGTGCCGAACCTAGGAAAATGCGCTGCCATGTCATCAATGTATCAGGGGACTCGGATGTTAACATTGTAACTGCGGCGGTTGGTTGGTCGCATAGTGCTCTACAACTTTGATTGGTGACGATACAGACATTCTTATCTTTCCCTTTTACTATGCAAATACAGGAAGCAAAAACATTTATGTCCGTTCAGACAATCAATCAAAACGAAAGAAAGTTTATGAGGTCAATCTTTTGAAACGCATTCTTGGTAAGAATTTGTGTGATCAGTTGCTAATCATTCATGCATTTACAATAGCACCCCTAGGAATTTTGGCATCATAAAAAATTTACTTTTCAGAAACTATTGAAAGGTGATTCAACCATACAATCCTGCGCTGATGCATTCATTCTTCCAAACCAAACAGATGATACGATTACAGACCTTGCCAGTCAAGCGATGTCTGTTATGTTTGGTGGAACGTGCAATGACTCACTTGCATCCTTGCGTTATAGCAAAAAGACATGGCTGTCTTGAATTGGGGTTGGACGCAGAAGGAAAATCAGTTGGTGCCAGTTATGTAAAAATGAATGCATCCCCTGACAAACTTCTACAGATGATCCACTGCAACGGCTCAACAGGTTGCAAAACACCACGTCGCAGCTGTAGAGGATATTGACTGCCATGTAATATTGCAAATGGAGCATGTCAAATTGAGTCCGTCAACCCAAACAGCAACCAGGCTATTGAAAAAAAGATTGACAGTGATGGTTGAAGTGAAGATTGTATTTGAGTGACGAAAATTGGTCATATTTAATTCGCTAGCATCCAATCCCCCACCCCCACCCCACCACCACCCAACGCCACAACAACCAGGTAGGCAACACCGTCACCTGCCTAGAATTGATTCCATCTTGAATTTCTCTATTACGTATTAATCCAATATCATTCTAAGTAATCTTACTTGATTGCTAAACAATCAAAATATAGTGGGAGACACCAAAATCACGATTCTATTATTCTGCTATGAACAGTTAATAACTGCTGGCATCTTGGACGCCATGTTGAATTTCCTAAATATCTTTTAACCCCATGGAATTCTACCTTGTCGTAATACCTGGTCATCATATGATGCTAGGCTCCAAAACATTGAGTGGACACCAAAATCACTAGTCTAATATGGATAGTTAATGACTTGTTTTAGTGTGCTGGCGGCCATCTTGTATGCCATGGTGGAGTTCTCATATATTTACTAACGTCAAAATCGCCCATCTAATATGAATAGTTAACGTTTATGGACATTTTATGGTTTTGACGGCCATCTTGGATGCCATCTCGAAAATAATTACGTTGCGATAGTCAGATTGTTGTAGACCTTTAGCATGTTCCTTAGTACACTAAACCCTACCATAAAACGTTGAAAAACCTTTTGGAGCCATTTTTTGGGGGTGTAAGGGGTTTTATTTTTCATATATTGAACCTACTAAACCCAGTCTGTGTACATGGACTTCTTGAAGCGTGTGATGTCCTATGTGTCCAGGAGCACTGGCTCTACATTTACCAGTTGAAGCATCTCAGTAACATTAGCGACAGTTTTGCTACTGCAGCCAAAGTAGTTGATGTTACTAATCCAATATCTCCTATACGGAAGTCCAGAGGGTATGGCGGAGTGACGCTCTTCTGGCGAGAGAATATCATCTATGCAGTTACACCCACACATGATGGAGGGAGCAGAGTACGATGTGTTGAGATACGTACGGGAGACTTTCCACTACTGCTAGCATATGTAGGTATGTCTTGTCGAAGAGATGCGGATGCTGGCTATGAATTTACTGAAAAGTCTTGACCAACTCCACGACATTTGTCAGAAGTATACGTTGTCACATCATATTTTCTTAGCGGGCGATTTCAACTGTGACCTCTCCGTTGAAGAGAAGTTTAAGGGGCAGAGATTACTTTCTCATGTCTCATTCTGTGGCCATGCATGTCAGCATGTATACCGCGATGATTTCCCAGCAGGCACACGACGTTGTTTTAACGTTGAATCCGCGTTGAAATCATGTCATGGCGTTGAAACAACGTTGAAACAAAGTCATGTGCCTGCTGGGTTGGGTAGCAATTGTTCTGATCACCACCCTCCGTCTGCAGAGTTAACTGTGATGCTCCAGCCTCGGGAATCAATGGACCTTTCCACTTTATCCATCCATCATACGACGTCATCATCAACTACGTCACATGTAGAATGAATCACAATCAATGACGTGATTATGACGTCATAAATGACGTAGATAAGTACGCCAAGAACGCATAATTGAAGACGGACTATGCATTGTTGCTTGTCTTTACTAATTAATAAATATGCTGTTGAATATTTTGAAACTAATTTGACTGCGCGCTGTTGATGCCATATGCAGCAACAGCATCCAGTCAAATTAATTACAGAATATTCAACAGCTTACCTGTATAGTTTTCAGGAAATTAATAGTCAGGGCGTTCTGGGATCGATCAATCCCACCACCGCGAAGTGTGGGTGGAGGTTAACTAGTGATGGACGGGGTATCGCTAAAACTGGAAAGGGACATTATCAACCCTACAACTGCTGGTGCAATGCCTCTAGTGCACTGGGACAAAATCAATAAACCTACTTACAAAGATTATGGGCAAAATGCCCGTGAGGAGTATAAGCCAGAGACGCGTAACATGTACGCTCTATGTTTGACATATGCAAAGTTTCGTGATACCCTGGTTATGACGTCACAGGCCGCCGCACAAATCTCAAGTCATAATCGAAGGCAATCTCACCGGCGATGGAATGATGAAAAGTGCTGTTGCTGAAAGCAAAATGTAATTCCACCAATGGAGGATCTGTGACAGATTAAGCGATCTAAACCACTCACTCACCTTTCGCAGACAGAGAGTAAAAGCACGGCTATGGCAAGCTCAGCGCATGCTCCACGGAAGCTCAGCGCAAGCTTCAGGCTGCTAGGCGTCATGCGGACGTGCAGAAACTTCTCGAAGCTAAGACGCCAACATGACATTATTCTTCAAATTAATCCGTAGGCAACGTAGTTGTATAGCACCCAAGATAACATAACTCAAAGTACAGGACACTACATTTCTGGAAGAGCCTATTTTAGAAGGCTGGCACTCACACTTCCTGCAAGTTGGTACTTCAATAAGTACATCAAGCGACGACTCAAGAAAATCAGAATTAGAATTTAACGAGATAGTACTGAGTGATCTCTCCGCTGAAATGATTGATTTTATCCCATTCATACGGTGTTCCATAATTTCTGTCGCGCGACGCGGTAGCAAACGTCGCACGTCACCCACGACGCGATAGCAAACGCCGCGCGTCGTGGGCGACGTGCGACGAGATCACTACGTCGTCCATAGATAGGCCAGAACTTGGTGTATGCGTACTTTTAGGTTTGAGTTCCTGGAGCAGCGGAATACACAGTATCGGAATTACATGGTGAATGTATATTCTCGCTACCGTGAAAAGATGCCGGATTCAAATAAGGGGCAAAAATAATTATATTCCCAAAATTTTTATTTATCGACCGATTCCCTTAAAATTTCCACAGTTACCTAGTGTCAATAGGACATTGTCGGACTGTCGTGGAAAACCAGTGTCCCATCAAGATTTCGAGGGAAACCCTCGGAAATACATCTCGAAATTGTGCAAAAAAAGTTAACATAATATTCTATCATAGCTTC
Organism: Chaetoderma sp. LZ-2023a; assembly: GCA_034401795.1. NCBI lineage: Eukaryota > Metazoa > Mollusca > Caudofoveata > Chaetodermatida > Chaetodermatidae > Chaetoderma > Chaetoderma sp. LZ-2023a. The sequence goes on from CM067369.1 coordinate 31,170,395, forward strand.
ACACACGTGAAGTTGGACGAATATTCGTCTGGACGCGGGTTTAATATTTGCCCAGAAACATATTCGCTGGACACGGGTTCGATATTCGTCCAGAAACAGATTCGCCAGACACGGGTTAGATATTCTTCCAGAAACAGAATCGCCAGACACGGGTTCGATATTCGTCCAGAAACAGATTCGCCAGAAGTGAATCATCATCATCATCATCATCATCATCACCAATGATCATGCTTAATAATGTAGCATAGAACACCGTTTAAATGCTCAAGATTTGTAAATATAATCTCAGTTTTCTCATAGAAAATATAAAATTGCAGAGCAAGATAAGAAGCAAGATAAGAATATTTCTCAGAATTTGCCACTGGGATGACTGGCTCTGTTATCGAGCGAGTCATTTCAGTGGTGAGTTTTCAAAAATAGGATTCTCCTGGTCTGCAAATCGACACTTCTCAAGACAACTGCAAATGCCCATCTTGTCCTTCTTGAGGATTACAGGGTTAATCACAAGTGCAGGATTTTTCATTCCTGGCAAACATCATTCACATCTGGAGTGTGGCGAAGCTAGTAAAATCAACGAGTTTGGTGACAGTAGTCGTCTTTTCTATAATACACAGGGAGTTTGGTGGCTGCAGTCAGCCTCTAAATAGGTCAAAAGCGTCAGACGCAGATTCGATTTGATATTCATAGTGGTTCCCACGGCGGCGTCCCGAGGAAAAAAATAGCTGAAGTGGTAGAGGGTCACCAGGCGCCGTGGGCGCCACTGTGAATATCAAGCCGAATCTGCGTCTGACATTTTTGACCTACTTAGAGGTTGACTACAACCACCAAACTCGCTGTGTATACTCAGCTGATGGCCCTCTACCACTTCAGCTATTTATTTTTGCCAGAACGCCGCTGTGGGCGCCACTGTGAATGTCAAGCCGAATCTGCGTCTGGCGTTTTTGACCTACATAGGGGTTGACTGCAACCACCAAACTCGCTACCTACTCACCTCTTACGACCTATCATATCCGTGTAGGTAGACAGCCATGTATAAGGCCCGTGACACACACAACATGAGCGAAATTCACATGCGTTTGACGTACGTCCAAATAACGTTGCCGTAGCGTCTGCTAATGCACATCTGGTACGAACGACTGTAAAATGCGGACGCCAAAAATTGTCGACATTTAACGAAGGTATTTTTTGTAAAGAGCCGATGATGACGAAACAATTTTGTTTTCTGTAAGAAATCATGACGTTGCTACACGTGGAGGGAGACTCTGTCCTGGAGGAAGAAGCAGTATTGCGTGTGACAGCTTTGCTCCTCAGAAAGAGGCCCAGAGGTACACGTACCATTTGGGTCCATGAAACGTTGAAAAAACGGAAGAAACTGGGAGAGTACCATCGACTTGTCCAGGAATTAAAACTGGATTCATCCAGGTTTTTCCAGTACTTTAGAATGTCGCCAGAGCAATTCAGTGAATTACTGGAATTGATTTCACCAGAGATACATAAAGTCAACACAAATTATCGAGAATCTCTCTCTGATGAACAGAGATTAGCCATCTGCTTGCATTTAATGATAGTCTATTCTTTGAAAATGTGCACTATCTTGCTGTGGGAGACCGCTGACTTGGAATGAATGAGAGTCACGATAAGTTCTACTGTTTTCATGTGTTGCGCATTTCACGATATGGTGTACTCTCTTGCTGTACTGCCAGTTGTTGCCTCGGTGGTTGTTGCAGAGTATTGTGTTGGATTGAATGAGGTGAAGGACCGAGATATTGTTGGATTGATGTTATGGTTGTGGAGGAAACACAGCAGCGTGTAGCAACTGCTGAATCTTTATCTTTACCAACGATTTTTTCTCAACATCCAACCGTTTCTGGTCTGGCAACAGGCTCAGCAGGAACATTTTGTCTGCATCAATTTCTTTTCCCCGCTGTCTTCTTTGGCCAGTTGCCGAGTATCCAAATAGCCGAATAGTCTGTCTACACCACAATCTGTTTTAGTTACATTTACAGCCTTTCGCCTTTGGCCGGTGACGTTATTATGAGCATATGCTGCTGATGTCGGGCCAGATAATAAACTCTGTGATTGCGTAGTGTTGGTGTCACTCTCGTCACTGGCATTTCCAACATCCTCAAATGTTTCCATCATACCAGTATCCTCTGGTGTAACATTGTGCTCATCTTCAAGGGGATGTTTCCAGATGTACTGAAACAAACCAATCAAATTAAATTTTTGAATAATTAGGTACTTAATTTAATAAATGAATGAATAAATGAATGAGTTGATGGATGGACAGACGGATGTATGGATGTATGGATGGACGGATGGACGGATGGATGAACGAACGAACTAACGAACTAACAAACGAACGAACGAACGAACGAACGAACGAACGAACGAACGAACGAATGAAGGAACGAACGAATGAACGAATCAATGAGCACCTAACTAAAAAAATTTGAGCCGAATTGGACCAGTAGCTTCCGAGATATTCATGGATCCGTAATTGATCCACACTACATAACCTATTTTGTTACATGAATATGGCTCTACTGCATCATAGTCAAGTACAATAATTTGATATAAACCTTCGGCTCATAGTATGAGCTTTCAGAAACTGCATGGCGTCTCAGTACTTCCACCTGATTGGGTGTTTGGCTGCTTGGCCACTTTTACCCTTGACTTAATTTTTCTTCTTTAGGTAAGTGTCCCTGAGGTTTCGCCACTGTTTCTTCAGCTCGGCAACTGTAATGAATTGATAAACGTGGGTGTCTATATACCAGTTAAAATAACATCTTAAAACTACTACTACTACTACTACTACTACTACTACTACTACTACTACTACTACTACTACTACTACTACTACTACTACTACTACTACTACTACTACTACTACTACTACTACTACTACTACTACTACTACTGCTGTGCCTATTATTATTATTATTATTATTATTATTATTACTACTACTACTATGCCTATTATTATTATTATTATTATTATTATTATTATTATTATTATTATTATTATTATTATTATTATTATTATTACTCTGCTACTACTACTACTACTACTTGCACATAAGGTCATAGAGGACACTTTTCAAGCCAAGAAGGTGATGCTAGCTGCCTTTATCTATCTGCAGAAGGCATTTGACAAGGTGTGGAAGGACGGCCTCCTCGTGAAGCTCCGGCGCACATGTATCGGTGGAAACACGTTCCGATGGACCAAGTCATACCTACACAATCACAGAGCTAGGGTGCTGGTGGATGGACAATCTGGACAGAATGTATTGCTGAGACAAGGGGTGCCACAAGGCGGAGTATTATCACCAACTCTGTTCATACTCTTCATTAATGACATTGTAGCAGAGCTGCCCAATGGGATCCATGCAGCCTTCTATGCAGATGACCTCGTACTTTGGTGCACCGAGGAGTACACAACCACTGACACTTGGAGATCGAATCAACCGAAATGGTGCTCGCCCTGTGAGGATCCGCCAGGCAGGCGCAGCGCCGGGCTTCACGCCTCGAAGGAGCCCACCCTCAGCTACTGGAGGTCCCATCAACTCGTCTTGTGGAGCCAGGGGACGAGGACGGAGAGCTACTCGCCAACGGAAAGAGAAGAACAAACCCAAAGAGAACCCCAGAATCAACATCATGCACTGGAACGCAGAAGGGGTTACCAAAACGATTTCAGAGCTCGAACAGTTCCTGTACGAAAACAACATTGATATCTGCTGCATCCAAGAGACACACCTGCAAGAAGGAAAACCATTTAAGATCAGAGGTTACCAGATTTTCCGGTGTGATCGAAGAGGAAGAAAGAAAGGCGGGGTGATTACCTTGGTCCGAAACAGCGTGAACGCCAGCCTGATCAAAACCTTTATGGAAGAGGCAGAATATATTAAGATCAAGGTAACAACCAGCAACTCTGTGATTGACATTGTCAATTATTACTGCCCTAATGACAAGAATATCTCACTTGACACAATCCAGGTCCCGGACTGCCACTTCCTCATTGCGGGAGACTTTAATAGCCAGTCCCAGAGTTGGGGATACAGAACACTTGATAAACGAGGAGAAGACATTGAAGTATGGCAAGATGAAAAGCACCATTTACTTGTCAATGATCCCACAGATCAGCCTACCTTCGACTCGCACCGGTGGCACTCGACAACAACGCCGGACTTGGCATTTTGTGCAGAGGACATCCACAGAAACCTCAGTAGAGTGGTCGGATCGCAGTTAGGAGCAAGCGACCACCGTCCAGTCCTACTCTCTCTTTCTGGAAGTATTTCGACAAGTTCACCTCAACATCCAAAGTGGAACTACAAAAAGGCAAATTGGAGTCTGTTCGGCATTCGTCCCAATGAGCCTACCCAAAATATAGCAGCAGAAGGGAGAAACATCAACAATGTGGTCAAGGAATTTAATTCAAGTATCCTCAAGGCTGCCAATGATGCGATTCCTCGAGGGTTCAGGAAAAACTACTGCCCCTACTGGACAACAGAACTGCAAGCAGCACATGATAAACTAGACACGGCCAGAGAAGATGCAGAGGGTAATCCCTGTCATGAAAACCATTTCACGCTACAACAAACTAAAGCCAGGTATCTAAAGACCAAGCTGGATGCCAAAAGAAGAAGCTGGAGGGAAAAGACGGCATGGTTTAATTTAGAGAGAGACACCACAAAGCGTTGGAGACTGACTAAAGCACTGAATGATGAGGGTGTCGGGGGAGAGAAGATTACTCTTGAAGAAGATTGACAAACACTGACAGGAAAGATGGCTGCAGATGCCTTTGAATGCGTCAAAAAAGAGGTTAGAAAAGAGCAAAAGGAAAGACCAGACATCAACACTCATGATGCAGTGAAAGTTGACATTAGTTTAGCAGAACTGAAGAAGGCTATCCACCAATTGAAGAAGAAGAAATCTCCCGGGCCAGATGGCATTACGAATGAAATGATCCAACACCTTGGTAATGCATCTCTCCGCAAGTTGCTAGACATCTTTAATCTCAGTTGGACCAATGGAGAGGTTCCTCAGTGCTGGAAGGAAGCCAGAATGTCTCCTATTCTGAAAAAAGGGAAGAACAAGACGAAAGTGCTGAGCTACCGTCCTATCAGTCTTACAAGCTCTGCATATGCAAGACCATGGAGCGCATAGTCAACCAGCGGTTGCAGTGGTACCTGGAGGTCGGAGAACATTATAGTTTCAGAGCAGGCTGGCTTCAGAAGATACAGGAGCGCAGAAGATCAAACAACACATCTTGCACAGGTCATAGAGGACACATTTCAAGCCAAGAAGGTGATACTAGCTGCCTGTATTGATCTGCAGAAGGCATTTGACAAGGTGTGGAAGGATGGCCTCCTCGTGAAGCTTCGGCGCACAGGCATCGGTGGCAACATGTTCCGCTGGACCAAGTCATACCTACACAATCGCAGAGCTAGGGTGCTGGTGGATGGACAATCTGGACAGAATGTATTGCTGAGACAAGGGGTGCCACAAGGCGAAGTATTATCACCGACTCTGTTCATACTCTTCATTAATGACATTGTAGCAGAGCTGCCCAATGGGATCCATGCAGCCTTCTATGCAGATGACCTCGTACTTTGGTGCACCGAGGAGTACACAACCACTGCCACGTACAGAATGCAGCTCGCCTTGGACAGAATTACAGCTTGGGCCAATCGCTGGTGTATTGCCATCAACAAAGAAAAATCATCAGCCATGCTATTCTCACTGTCCACCAAAACCAAGGTTGGCAATCTGACACTGGGCGGTACGCCACTCGAGTATGAGGACCAGCAGACATACCTGGGAGTCACCTATGGACTAACATAGGCCTACCAAGGGCTATCAAGACCTAGCACCTGCCTACATAAGGCCTACCAAGGCCTAGCTGCGGCTCACCATATCCATGGCTAAGGTCTACCAATGCCTACCAAGGCATGACTAAGGTCTAGTTATGGCCTACCCAAGGCCTGCCAAAGCATAGATAAGGCATTGCTAAGGTCTACCTTAGGCCTAGCCAATGCCTAGTTATGGCCTATCTACGGCCTGCCAAGGCATATGTAATGCGTACCAAGGCATAGCTAAGGACTATCTTAGGGTTAGCTAATGCCTACCAAAAGTGCATATCATGCGCAATCACTGATTTCTTTTGGGGACAACTCATATGATACAGTTGACCTCGTTGTCATTGTAATGTGTCTTAACTGGATACGTAACCATGTATCCGAGTTTGTCACTGCAATAGTAGGCATTTAAGCGCTTTGTTTTTCAAACGCAAAATCTTAGTTTTGACAAAACAGACGTCTGTAATACATACCTCAGTGTAATTCCGTTTTGGTGTAAAGAAACGCGCATGTTTCCAACTGCGTGTATCCAGCGCGAAAGTACTCTGTAATTAACTCTTCCCCTCGACATTATTAAGGACAATATGATAAAGATTCATAAAACTATTTTGTAGAAACACAAGCAAACTATATAAATTGTAGCAATACAGCCTGTAGTCCACACGTCTATAAAGGCCACCTTTCCTGGTACCCATGGTAACCTTTATAGACAGGTTTACCTCTAAATAAATTCTACGATAAAGCCTTCAGAATATACGAAAGACGTTTCAAACGTAATGGAATCTTCGTAAACAACATGGTCACAATATTTTATAAATTCTCCCTTTAAATGCATGTAAATGGTTAAGCTATACCAGGAACAAATACAGTCAGGTTGGCCATGCGACAAAATAGTCTCCAATGAGATTTGTTTGCCAAATTATTTTCTTTTTAAATGTCACCTTTAGAGTCTCAATAAACGGGTCTGAGGTGGCCATTTTACTTTTTCATTTAGGCATTTTATGGGATCATTCAAGGCCATCTCTCAGAACTATGTCGAAGAATAGGCATACGTGTATATCATATCGTATGAAAGCTAGACTATAATATGAGGGGTTTAGCATGAACAGTGTGTGTATATTGAATCTATACACGTTTTCTGGACATACAGCAAACATATGTTATCTGTAACGTAGATATCATAAGCTTTAATATGATATGCTTTATGTCTATACTGATATGTAGTTTAGACAAATGGCCACGAATGTAAAATGCCCAACTGGAAAAATTAAAATTCGCATCCATTTTCTGTTTATTGATAGCTAAAGATGGCAGTAAAACAAGTGCGAAGGCGCCTAATCGCAACTTAGGCAGCTTTGTCAGATTTGTCCTAAATTCCGACCAACAAACTTACTTATACTAGTCGCAGTCGCGAAAAAGATTGGCAAGCAAATCTCTTGGAATCACAGTCAACCTGACACTATGCCTCTTGAAAGGATATTTGATTTCTGCTCCCTGTCTACAGCCGCGCATGAATTTTACGAAAATGAGGACATAGCATTGAAAATATAAATTACGTTATTTGGCTACGATTTTACTTTAATAATTGACGGGATATACCAGAAGAGGAAGAAGAAGAGTGCATTCTCATTTTCTCACGTGATTTCGCGTTATTTGCCGTAATTATGACGCAATGCCACGTGGTTCCTTTCATTGCAATTTTTGTGTCCATTTTCTTCGCTCAAGAAAGCGATTTTCATCCAGTGGCATCCGTCTACTTCTAAACAGTAAGTAGTCACCTTATATATCCAGATAAAGCGTGAAATAAGAGGAAGATGAAGCCATAAAGTATTTGGACGTGCTTTCGTTCAGTTTCCCCTGCAAAGTGGTCTAAAGACCCACGTCAATAAAATAAGTTTTAGTGCTGTATGTGTGATTCCATCACAGAGTAACAGGAAAAGTAGGCTACTGTGGCACATGTGTTTATGATATGGGTATCACTTATGATTTATTAACTCCTTGGTATGCCCTTCAAAACTGATGTAAAAATGTACATATATTTACATGCATGTCACGTGACTGACCGTGACGGAATCACAAATATGTGACGGAATCACTGTGATGGAATCACTGTACAGTTGACAATATGTAATGTGCCTTGCTGCTTCTGCTGCTGCTTCCGCCGCCGCCGCCACTACTACTACTACTACTACTACTACTACTACTACTACTACTACTACTACTACTACTACTACTACTACTACTACTACTACTACTACTACTCTTATTGCTGTCATGACCATTGCCATCGCTACCACCACCAGCAGCAAGCACACACACACACACGCACGCACGCACGCACGCACGCACGCACACCACCACCACCACAGCAGCAACCACTATAAAATGTATATTAAAAACATCATTCTTCTCTCTAGGGACCACCGAATTTTGGCGTCAAAATGACAGTTCTTTGAAACGGGTTGTCATAAGCCCACACGTTTTAATGAACCAGCGTTTTAGTGCTAAGAACTTATCACCTTGAAAACATTAAGTGTGCAAAACGCCGACCTATATTCCGTGCCAACCTTTTGAAAGCCCACATGCCCATGATATACAGCATTGACTGTACTCTGTATATGCATGTTGTGTCAAATCCTTCATACACTAACATGATATATATCTATGTTTCCCTAACAGGTTAGAATGGGGAAAACAGCAGCTGAACGGCAACGAGAGAGGCGACTGCGAATAAAACTGGACGATGGCCTTTACCAGACACACCTGAAATATGACCGCGAACGCAAAGCTGAACAAAGAAAATTCCTCAACCAAGATAATTTGAACAAACTGCGGACTAGAACTAAATTAGCAATGCGCAAATCAAGGGAAAAGAAACCGAATGTTTGCACTCCTAAGCAGCAGAGACGCATAAACTATCCATACAAATCAAATTTGAGCTTTGGAAAGGCTAAACATCGAGCGATGCCCAAAAGTCCTGAGAAAAGAAAGGCTATTATCTGCCAGTTAGCCCGTAAATTTGGTAGCAGCGCTCTTGATCAGTCACTGTCCAAGACGATTCCTGAAACAGATCAACGGGTCGTTAGCTTTTACCTAAGTGATTCGGTGTCTTATAGAATGCCAGGAAAAGCCGACACAATTGTTTACTGGACAACTGATAGCGAAAAGAAAAAAGAAACTAAACGACTAATGACCATGACATTGATGGAGACATACCGTCTCTTTAAGAATGACAATCCCGATATTAAAATTGGAAAGTCAAAGTTTTCTGCACTCCGACCCAAGTACGTACTTCTCTCTTCACAGACACCTCGCAATGTCTGCGTCTGTCTCTACCACTCAAATATGATCATGCTCTTGGAGGCAATTCATCAGAAAGTCCCTGATATACCTCCCTATTCGACGGATCAATTTATGTCTGTACCGAAAACTCCTGTGAAACCTGCAGAGATGGCATTCTGTTTGAACCTCTAAGAAAGCTGACCTTAGCGAAAGGAGATACACACCTTCAGTGGCAAAAATGAAGAATGGTGTTGGGATTCTGACGAAAGATACCATAAGTGGGACTGTTAGAGACGCTATGCAGCAACTTGATGCACAGATGGATCAGTTCAAGTGGCATCTATTCATCAAGGTTAAACAAAGCCGAGCTTAACACGCTGACAAGGAAAACTCCTCATCGTTGGTCAGTTCAGTGTGTCTAGTCCAAATAGACTTCGCAGAGAACTATATATATATATATGCCAATATCAAGACGAAGTCCAATCAGCCCACTGGAGACAGGAGCATGCAACTATTTTCACTGTTATGATCTATCATCGCTCAACTACAAATCCGATTGTCTTTGTTTCCGACGATAGAGATCATGACAAGCAATCAATTGCAGCATTCATGGTGAAGATCTTGGATCAAATAGTTACGGAGTTGCCCACTCTCAAACTTTAAATATCCGGACTGATGGTCCTACGAACCAGTTCAAGAATCGCTACATATTTGCCCTATTAGTACTTTTTGAAAAAATGGATCCAGAATTGAAGCTCAATTGGAATTACACAGCAACCAGCCACGGGAAGGGACCCAATGATGCCATTGGTGGCAATGCTAAACGCATTGTACATCGCCTCGTAATGACACGTAAAGCAAATGTTGCTAATGCCCTAACATTCGAGATGGCATTACGTTCATCTGACTCCAACATAAAAACAATGTACATTTCAAAAGATGACATCGATGGTGTAAATAAGAACCTTGCGCTTCAGGAAATGTGGAGCAAGACGATCCCAATAAGTGGAACCATAAATACTCATTATATCGAAGTATCTGGTGATAGCATCATACGGAAATGGTTCACAGAAGCCAGTGAACATTTCACCAACACCATGAACACTACAGACAGGCAGTACTGCAGTAGCATCCAAGACTCTCTCCGGTAAGCAACCCGAGATACAACCTGGTACTTTGGGAATGCAGTCCGTTCATGACAATAAGAAATGTCACCAGGTTAAGAAGCCGAGAAATGACAGAATCAATTTCTGTGGTATTTGCAATGCAAATTACTGGGATGATATCAAGAGGCCCCAAAAAGAGGACTGGATCCAGTGCCTTCTGTGTCAGCTGTGGTTTCACGACAGCTGTGCTGGAAACCCAGGCCTTTACTTCAAATGCATCACACGGGCCGAAGTTTCCTAAATTAGGTTCGGTGAAACTGTTCATTGTTGAAGAATTGTTTTTCATTGGCTAATTATTTTGCTAGAGATTACTTAAAGGATACGTCGCCAGTTCTTTTTCTAATTGGAATGGCTAATAAATGAATACAATATAATTTATTAAAGGATTTTTTATTGTTTCGTATGCTTGGGTAATTTTCCTGATTAAAGTTGATGGTAATATAATATGCATTGTTGAATTTTAGTCATACATCTAGCTTATGTACTGGTGATTCCGTCACAGCACAATGTGATTCTGTAACGAAGGAACTCTGGCTCCTTATTTTAAAAGCCTTCACCGGGAATTAACGATCTTGATATGATTTCAAAGCTCAGACCTAGTGCTATTGAAAAAACATAGCATATCACCTTCATAGAGAACATATGAGCAGAAACTAGAGTCGCATGTAAACTAAATCCATGCCTGTGTACCAAAAAGTGTGATTCCATCACAGATCTTAAGGTGGTCACCAGCATAGCAATTATTGTCTCCAAGAAAATATACATTTATAATAGGACAAATGTCCTCTCAACTAGTCAATAAAACTTCAACTCGGTATGTGGACTTATATATCGCAAATGGTCAAATCTTGTGTCTATTATGTGATTCCATCACGATGGAATTCAGGTGCGGCTAATGAGGTGTAGTTTGTTGGAAGCATGTCCCCTGCTTCAAAAGTGATTTCCTAAAAAATAAATGGATTACAGTCATTCATATCATTAAGTTAATCTGAAATTACATCAACTATAATTTTTGTATTGTAATCTAAAGAATAACGCACACACAATTATTTTATGAAAAGAAAAATGTTTTATGTTCGTAACTCATACGAGATGGCGGATGTGGAAGCGTCTCAAACTACATATAATTATATTCCCAAAATTTTTATTTATCGATCGATTCCCTTAAAATCTTCACAGTTACCTAGTGTCAATAGGAAATCGTCGGACTATCATGGAAAACCTATAGTGTCCCATCGAGATTTCGAGGGAACCCTCTCGGAAATACATCTCAAAATTGAGCAAAAAACAAGTTAATATAATATTCTATCATAGCTTCGTGTATTTATATTTGACACCGCTATGAATTATTGCCTGTTGCACTTATCCACATGTTATAGACCACGCCTACAATTGGTATATAGTCCCTGTGCCGACGCGCAATTGGTAAATGTGCCTGCGCTTTGACGAACAGGCGCGCTAATATACACTCGGTACAAGAATCAGGCCCATTAGCAACGCATCCGATTGGTTATTGGGGCTGTACACATACACGCGTGTTTAAAAAGCTCATTTGTATTTAGTGATATTTTCATGATTGATTTCGCTACTGGTCGAATTGCTTTATTCATCAATATTATGATTGGTTAAAATTAAACGCATTTGCCATTTGAACTCACCCTCAATAAGATTATGAACGAGATGTCGACGCTTATAAGCCTATTGCGTAAATAAGGAATTGGCTGATTTAATTTCGCATAAATACAAATATTCTTATTAGCTAAATGATTTGTATTTATCATCCAATAAATTGCTAGAAATAAGTTTCCAAATATTGAGATTTAGTATAACGTACAGTTTGCAAAATATACTATCCAATAATGACTAATCTCGCAGTATCATTCAATCCATTGATTGATAGATTGATCGCTTGAATCGAATTGAATCGAATCGATTAATTCATTCATTCTATGATTGATTGATTGATTGATTGATTGATTGATCAACCTACCCATCTCTTACGACCTATCATATCCGTGTAATTAGACAGCCATGTATAAGTGTAGCCATTCATATTCACATGAGTATGTATGTATATGTGTCTTTGCATTCTTACATGCATGTACGTCTGCATGTGCACATATTTTTTGCTCCTGCGCGTGCGTATTATGTCCGGTCGGCCGTGCGTGCGTTATTACACCCGCACGTGTGCGTATATGTGTGTTTGCATGCGAGCTTGCGTACATTAAATTGTGTATATATGTGTCGTATCTGTGTGCATGCGTGCGTCTGTACGTGCGTGTGTATGTGCGCCTGTGCGCACATGTGCGTGCGTGTATATATGCTTACATGTGTCTGTGTGCGTGCGTGCGTGCGTGAGTGTGTGTGCGTGCGTGCGTGCGGGTGGGTGGGTTGGTGTGTGTGTGTGTGTGTGTGTGTGCGCGTACATGCGCGTCTGTATGTGTGCGCGCGCGTGCGAGTGTGGGGAGGGGGATTGGGGAGGGGCGGGGTCAATCCATTGTTTTTAAATTTGCCATTTCTTCGCTTCTGTGGTTTCACATCCTTTGGTTGTCCTTAGCCGGTTATTCCAGTACACATATGGTAACCCAGTTCTGACATTACCGTCATAACATCTGATCCAGACGCGTTATACTGTTCTATAGGCCTATACAGAAACACGTCATTAACCAACTAGTATTACGCGTTGGGTGTGGAGCGTCCAGTGTACATAGCTTCTCCCACAGTAACGATCTATCAAAGCCATTTTCAGTACTTATTCTGTCCGGTGGGATTATGTCCGGGATTCGATGGGTAGCTGGGTGGATAGATGGGTAGATGGGTAGAATGATGGATGGGTAGGATGATTGATAGATGGATGGATGGTGGGTGTATAGAATGATGGATGGAAGGATGGATGTGTAGATCATCCAACCATTCCACTACCACTCATCCATCCATTCTCACTCACAAATACCCCATCCATCCATCACTCCATCTTTCCACCCACCCTCTCTAAACTACCCTACACATATATCCCTCCATCCATCTAATCTTCCATCCATCCATCCATCATCCATTAATCCATTCATTTATCCATCCATCATCTATCCACCCACTCATCCACCAACCATACGCGTCCCCCCTGTAAATGGTAGTTATGTACACCGCTGTGCGCCTGGGTGCGTCTGTGTGGTATCTTTTTTATGTAATATTTACTGCATAATAGTAGACCCATACTCCCAGAAGCATACTATTATGTATCGATGGCGACGTGGTGTTCGCGTAGATGGGGTACAGGGTGTTTATCACGCTGTTACCACACGTGTAAACGTTGTATTTCCCGAGCGCAGCAAGGGGAAAATATTTGTTTGCACGTGTGGTAGCAATTAACAGTAAATAAATAATATATCCTCAATGCCACTGGCCATCTAAAAACCATTCCTGTTGTCTTTAAAGTAGGTCTCCTAACACTGGTTTACAGAAAGAAGTCGAAACCCAGCCTCCTCATTTCGTGGGATAATATTGAACTCAATGGTCCGCAAAACCCGAGAGATGGTGCTAAAGCGCCAGACTGATTGCCGGTGTAGGATAGTTCTACTATTACAGCCGCGTAATACAGGCATCTCTAGAGACTTGCTTAGATGATAACTTATTGTCGAATCTACCTAGACACAAACTTAGAGATGATTATGGCGCACTCAACCATGTATTAAGCTTTAGAAAAAAACATTCACTCAAAATTTTCACTTTTAAATAAATATTTTGTTGAATTTCAATCCGGCCATGACCCGTCTGAAAAAGCTAATTTATCATAATTATGCCTACCATCATTACGGTGCTAATAATTAAATTTAAATCAGATTGATAAATTCGTACGTTAATATTTAGCCTAATGTATGAATGAGGAAATAAGGTCAAATCTCTACACCTAATTACTAGTCTGTCTTGTCATAAAAAAAAATCTGTCAATCACTGTGCATCCGGGCGTTAACACGCGTGATCGTCATCATACCTGCGGGCAGATCTGAGATCTGAGATGACGATAATTCATAGGAAAAAGTAAATGTAGCCGATTGGAAAAACCCAGTGCGTAAAGGTCGTGAATGTTGCACCCCGATACGACTAAATTAATATTTAGCATAATTGTCAAACCTCGTTACCTCGCGTTAGCGGTAAAGGAATGCGGATTTGTCGCGCCTGTCTTAACAGTTTCACACCGAAGCGGACCGAAACCTGCCTCTGCAGTGGTCTTGATGAATGACCAATTACAGGGCAAGAGAATACGATTTTTTTTAATTTACCGCTGAAACGGCTGGCTCGGTAACCGAGCCTGGCTGGCTCGCTAACAGAGCCAAATAGTATTGTGGTTGCCTGCAAATGGGTTGAAATAGTTAAGACAACCGGCTATTCAATAAGCAAGTATTTAGCTTTTCTTGATAGAATTTAGCCAGTAAATGGTTAAAGAAGCACAATCGATATATCAAGAAGTTAACATAATACACGATATTGCTTATACGTGCTTAACCCCGCAACCCTCATTTGTTCAAAAAATTAAAACTTTTCTCATAAAAATGTCTCTCGCAGACCAAGAGAATATTATTCTTGAACATTTACCACTGCAATGACTGGCTCAGTTAACGAGTCAGTTATTCCAATGGTAAATTTTCAAAAATAGTCTTCTTAGTCTGCAAATGGACATTGCTAAAGACCACTGCAAAAACTGTTTTTGCTGGCTTGAGTAATAAAGGGTTAGCAGGACCTATATAATCCTTTGTATATAGGGTGGTTACGACATGTTTTACTGTACAATGGAGTCAGTCTGTATCAGGATCTTAATGCAAAGACGAACCAGGATATGATGTACGTTACAACTAACTATTTCAACCAGAAATACGGAATACGATACCACATTAGCATATTGAATATATGCGGAAATTAAAATAACCTCCTCATTTTACTGCATATGCCAGCATCAGCTTCTACTCAAATTAGTTTTAAAATATTCATTAAAATTACCCGTCTGATTGTCTTTAATTTGACAGTCCTGGACTTTAGAGCCGAAAGGGTAACACAAATATAAGGCACATACTTAGAAATTGATAAGACCGCGTTCGCTTTACACAAACAGTTAAAGTGAAAAGTGCACCCTCCCATTTCAGCTTATAAAAGGCGTTGTCAGTGTTATCCGTCATATCTTTTATTAATTCAAGAAGACGTAATCATGTTGATCCGACCACATATGCCTGGCAAACAAGTCATCAAACCCACCCGCCCAAACAACTGATGTGTAATTATAAACATGGCTGGCCTGATTATGAACAAATGATCACATTCACCGTGCTTGTGAACCGCTTTGCATTCTTAAACCATGTTGATAAGAAAGCTGAAGCCTGTCGCCTTTGAGTATTTAAAAAAACCCCAGGTTTCTGTAAATTTTGCTAAAAATCATAGCCCCCCCCCCCCCTCTCATTCGATGTCTTTATAAATAGTAATGATACTTTCATAAATCTAACCTCTAGTCCTATATCTTAAGGGTTTGTGATTATGTCGGTGGGACTATGAACATGGCCGTGTGGACAGATTATTTCAAACTTACAAAAATTAGTTTTATCAGATTCCGTTTTGACTAAATTCATTGTACAATATCTGTGTAAATTAACCGAAATAAATATCTATGCAATCATAGTTTAACACATTTTAGCACATAGTTTAACTGTACCGGTATAATTATGAAAATAAACTTTTGAAAATGAAATTTTATACTAATAATAGTCAGTAATTAAAAAAATTAATGTGCCCAGGACCCTTTAAGAAACTCACATAACCTAGCTATGTTGCAGATTAATTAACATATACACATTTTATCACTGGGTCTAATACAGATTTATTAGAATCAATATACTACATGAGCCGTATACGCACAGACAGACAGACAGACAGACAGACAGACAGACAGACAGACAGACAGACAGACAGACAGGCAGGCAGGCAGGCAGGCAGGCAGGCAGACAGACAGACAGACAGACAGACAGACAGACAGACACAAAATAGCAAGAAAAAGTTTTGTGGCGTTTTTCTACCGCATACAGTCTGGAAACGAACACATCAGAAGTTGGCCTAAATCGGACCACCGTGAAGGATCTAAATCTGACATAAAGAAGATAGATGCGGATGTTAAAACCGGCTAATATCGACTCATATCTGTTGAATTCAACAATTTCTCACCACCTTAAGTTTGAACATTGGCTATACTATTCATCATATTGCTAAATGTATAATTCTTGAAGGTGACAGAATTGGCTCCATATGACGTCGATAATGATGTCATGACGTCTAGAATGACGTCGCGACGTAATGTTGTCTAAATTTAAATTCCTCTCCACGATGATGATGTAAGATAGTTGTGGAGGTTGTAGGGGCTGTATTCATCACCTTTCCATGTTCACGAGAGCAGGATGACGTCATGATGATACAGTCAATGTACAAAATGTACTTGAAAATACAAATAACGGTGGACATTTGAGTACTTTCTCATAATTTCTTAACAGGGATTGCCTACGTCCTGCCAGTGACAACACCTTTATCTTTTCAATTCACAGACACTTAGTCTTTAATTTCCTCAGCATCTGAAAAACTGGCTCTCTGGCCATATTGTTTCATTTGCCATCTTGGCAATGTCCACAAGCTGCGGAGCATTCAGGCCCATACCATTTGCAGAGATCTACATTTCAGTGTGCTGTATCCTACGGAGCAGTTGCATCATATCATTTAAAGTAGTGTGCCCGGTGCAGGACTATTGCCCATCATGAGTGTAAGTTTGTCTCGTTATAGTCAGTCTTCAAACATATCAAACATGCTTCTGAATGGTTTCCATGTAAGTTTAATATATAGTGTTTTAGTACTGTTTCAACGGGAGCATGTACCCGTGCTAGTTGCTTGATTTCCCTCACGAACCCTCCTGATTGTGCACGAACAGAGGGCTGGTGGAACTTAAACTTACTGCTGTGGCGATGTAGCGTTGCGTCAGTGCATCTTATTCAAGTTAGTCCTTCCGGTGATAGTGTGGATCCGGGGACGAAGTGCCACGGTGGCTATGACGCCATCACTTGGCAATCATATGGGATTTTTGCGTGGTGGTGTCATGGAGGTTTTTGTTTTTTGCTGATGAACTTGGGGCTTGAACGGACCGGAGAGCATGGAATTCGCTGGCGTGACAACACACGTGGCACTTCGAACGTCATAAATGACGGTCCAAATAATACACCATGGACCAATAATAATAATAATATTGTATACAGATACAATAATGCGTACATGTGTATATGTATAATATATACGTATATCCCAAACTGTGTACAGTTCAGGGAATAAACCATATCATAATCATATTATCACAGTAGGGTCCATGCCGTCATTCTTGCGCATCCATTGCATGACTTGTAAGTAGGTCCACCGAGAGTGAAGTTATGTGTCCAATGTTACCTGGAGGTAGTCTTTCTGGTTTCACGAAGGTATTTTCTGTGGCTTCTGTTACAGGGTACTGTAGCGTTATCGTCTTCTTTTCGATCGCTGGTATCACACTTGGAGAGCCGTTCTCAAGATGAAATCTGTCGTTTTCTGCAGTTCTTCCACATGCCCATACAGCTTTTCAAGAAAAGATGTTGACAAAGGCCAGATCTCTTCTCTCAGCAGCTGATACGTATTGCAACATTGAAGTATGTGCTCTGTGGTCTGTTCTGCTTCTCCACAAGGACAAGCGGGCGATGCCGTAAGGTGGAACCGCCTGTACATGTGTTGGCTTAGTCTGTTGTGTCCAGTTCTGAGACGAAAAATGGTCACTTGCTCTGGCCTCGAGAGATGATGGTAAGCATCTTCTGATTGAGGTGTTCTATAGAGTGACTTGCTGATAGTCTTCATCTCTGTATGGGTAACCATGTTTTCTGTCTGATTCTCTTCTGCACCCACCTTTGCCATCTTGTCTGCTTCCTCATTTCCTTGAACTCCACAGTGTGAGGGGATCCACTGCAATGATAGCCGAAAGCATTTGATGGCTTGTAGTGCTTCTTCAAGTTGTGGCAGCTTACCTTTGGTGATAGCCTCAAGGACGGAGCGGGCGTCAGATAAAAAGACAATCTGTGCAATAGGGTCTGCTGTTCTGCTGATGGTATTAACTGCATGAACCAGTGCTTCGACTTCAGCTCTGTAGTTTGTGCAGTGTTTGCCTGTCGGTATTGCAGCTGACTCATGTTGTCCGTTTGGATACTCTATGTGCAGTCCGGCACCTCCGCTCCTAATTGCATCTTTGGATGATCCATCTGTGTTAATCCTTATCCATGTCTCCTGAAGGTACATTTCTTCCAGCATGGCTAGGGTCAGGGCCTTCTTGCTCACATCACTGTGTTCATCTCTGGTTATGAGATGAGGTACTGTGGTGCGAATAGCTATGCTCTCTAGTTTGTTTTCCCAGGGTGGAGGATCAAGGGTGTGATTTGGGTCTTCTATTTGTGCTGACAACATTTCTTGGTGTTTTCTTTGAAGTGCTTTTGTCTCTTTTAAGTCTTCCTGATGACAGCTGTGCTTGCCTGATCTTCATCGGGTGGTTGTTGAACGATTTGAACTTTGCAGCTTGGATCTGTGCTTTGCATTCCCTTCCTTTGCTAAGTGGGGGGATGCCTGCTGTCTGCTCAATTTTTTCTATTGGTGTTGATCTCATTCCACCAGTGATGATGCGCAGTGCCTGGTTTTGTACTCTTTCGAGTTTCTGTTGATGAGATTTAGCTGCTGTCATCCATGAGCTGATGAAAAGACATGATTTCGCATAGCATCCAGAAGTTGTGTTTTCGAGACAGAGATATCAAGCCTCAGGAATCTCAGAAACAACAGAGTTGTACCAATGTTTTCGTCCTCATTGCTTTCAACGGCCCGGGATGGTGCTGGCGTCTTGACTCTAGTCGTACGTTTGAGGACAGATTGTTCTTCCATTTATTTAACTATGTCTCGGCCTACAACAGTCTTGAACATTTACATCCTTATCAGCATGTATCCTTGTGTGTTTCTCAAGGTCAACTCTTCCGAAAAGGGAGAGTGTTTTTCAAGCTGTGTGACAAGTTTTACCAAGTCCGCCTTTGTCCCTCTCCATTCGCGAGGCAGTCCCTTCCTTATGTTGTTTACTCGTTGTACACTGTTTTATTGAAGTCCTGCATGCCATAGTTGTATGCCGAAGATATGGGAACATACATTGTCTAAACAATGACCAAGTCGGAGCAGGGGTCAGCCCATGCAGGACTGGTTTGGGGCACCTTATCACATGGAAACAATTCCTGAATTTCTGGAACACTGCCGGATTTTCAATTTCTGACGTCTCCTCGTACTGGAAGTAGAGTAAAATAATTGGCGTGCCCCACAACAGCAACTATTGGTTAGAACTCAGATATAGCGTGGAGGCGGATTTGACACGACCCTGCGCGATCAGCTCCGGTCAGCTAATCATTACGTGTTTACCATATATCATCTCTAAGATGTCTTTTAGGCCACTTCCATCCATTAATGTTCCTATAGCCCCGAAACAGATTCATAAATGTGTGAAGTTCACATGACGTCATTCTGGATATCATATGTGACAGTTCTTTCCTCTTAGTTGTAGTAAGATATTGTTGTTACAACCATCATATCTGCCCGCCATCATCATCGTAGACAGTAATTTAAATTATGACAGAACTACATCGTGTCGTCATCCACAAGGTCACGACGTCATATGGAACACTTCTGTCACCTTCAACAATAATACCTTTATCAATACAATGAATATTATAGGTAGTGTTCACACTATAAGTCGTAGGAAATTCTTGAATTCAACAGATATGAATAGATTTTAGCCAATCTTAGCATTGGCGACCATCTTTTCTGACGTCATATTTGGACCCTTTCTGGTGGTCGGAATTTTGGCAACTTTTGGCATGTTCTTCTCCAGACAGTATACTGCAGAATAACACCATGAAACCGCTTTTTCCTCTTTTCTTCGATGTGTAGGGGTGTGGGTGGATTAACGCATTTATTTCATATTTTGAATATACTATTTCCCCTGTATTCCCTTAGACTAATATCGATTTCTATACATTGTGGTACATCTACAGAAAATAATTGGTTTATTTGCGCAATCCTATAGCGCTAATTACATTCAAATCATGATACCGTTGAATAATATCTGAGACATATTTTGCAAATACGTTTACTATTTGGCAAATTAAACAGCTCGCTTTCTAGCTATACACATCTTTCATTTCATTGAAAATATACGTTTTCATAAATATGACATAGTTATTAAGTTAGGTTTATTTTGTTATTTGGAATTGTTATCACTTTGTTGATAGATAGATACTAGATTACATAGGCGTGTGTGTTCTCTACGTCCGGGGACGATAAAGCCAGCAAGTCATTAGCTACGGGTATCAGTAAAATTATTATAGCGAGTAATTCGTACCCGGTGTAGGGGTGGGGTGCAAAATATAGACACCTGACACATCGTGCTATTCTACTACTACTACCACTACTGCTACCACTACTGCTAATACTACTGCTACCACTACTACTACCACTACTGCTGCCACTACTACTACCACTACTGCTGCCACTACTACTACTACTACTACTACCACTACTGCTACCACTACTGCTAATACTACTGCTGCCACTACTACTACCACTACTGCTGCCACTACTACTACTACTACTACTACCACTACTGCTACCACTACTGCTACCACTACTACTACCACTACTACTACCACTACTGCTACCACTACTACTACCACTACTGCTGCCACTACTACTACCACTACTGCTACCACTACTACTACTACTACTACTACTACTACTACTACTACTACTACTACTACTACTACTACTACTACTACTACTACTACTACTACTACTACTACTACTACTACTACTACTACTACTGCTACCACTACTACTAATACTACTGCTACCACTACTACTACCACTACTGCTACCACTACTACTACCACTACTGCTACCACTACTACTACTACCACTACTGCTACCACTACTGCTAATACTACTGCTACCACTACTACTACCACTACTGCTACCACTACTACTACCACTACTGCAACACTACTACTACTACTACTACCACCACTGCTGCTACCACTACTGCTAATACTACTGCTACCACTACTACTACCACTACTGCTACCACTACTACTACCACTACTGCTACCACTACTACTACTACTACTACTACTACTACTACTACTACTACTACTACTACTACTACTACCACTACTGCTACCACTACTACTAATACTCCGGCTACTTATGCTATTTTTTATTTGAACATATTTTGCTGTAATACTCGTACGAAAGGATTGGGTTTAGAGAAAATCAGGTGACACGACTATAATACAAAAATTTACCGATTTTTATGGGTTTCGTCATCCCATCTACCGTTCAGGCCTAAAATGTTCAATTGAACACATGCGTGACATTGTCAAAGATTTTTGCAACCAATGCAAAATCGGTAGATGTATGGACGGCCGGTATTAATCGCGTTTAAAATCCTGTCTAAAGGTAAGAGTCCAGGATCGCGCTTGCGTATGCGTACGCGTACGCGCTAATAATCAAACCACATACTAATCAATAGGAGTGTGTCCAGGATCGCGTATTTATTCGCGTTTACGCGAACATTTGCGTACACGTTTTTTTAATCGCTTCATGTAGCGATCAAATGCCTACACGCGCTTCAATCGCGAACTATAAATCCATGCAAATGACGTAACACATGCATTCTCAAACGTGCATTCTCAAACATGCATTCTCTGATATGCATTCGGTGCATGTTGTCCCACACGTATTCATAGTTGGATGAAAACATGTCGAAGGTACGATCAAGCCTAAACACAGAGGAGGTGGAGAGGCTTCTCCATTTAGTGAGAAACAACACGGCATTGTACGATGTTCGATCTCCGGACCATAAAGACACGCAGATGCTCAACAACACATGGAGCAGCATTGCCAAAGCAATGGGCAAAGAGGGGTTAAACGGTTGGTATATCCGTCCATTGGTTGGGTGTACGTTTATGTGCTATTGAATGTGTTCGGACTGAAAATTAATCAGACAAACAGGGAAACATACCAAAAACAGCAAGACAGACAGCAAAATAGACAAGCAGACACACGCACAAACAAACAAACAGGCAGGCAGACAGATACGCATATATACATTGTAGTATAGGGTTATTCCAAATGCAGTAGCAGCAGCAGTAGTAGTAGTAGTGGTAGTAGTAGTAGTAGTAGTAGTAGTAGTAGCAGCAGCAGCAGCAGCAGCAGCAGCAGCAGCAGCAGCAGCAGCAGCAGCAGTAGTAGTAGTAGTAGTAGTAGTAGTAGTAGTAACATTGCGCACTCTATTAACTACACATTTAAAAAAGGAAATATGGTAATTGCCTCGCACATTTTCGTCCCTTTTGCTGTCCGTCTGTCTGTCTGTCCGTCCGTCACACTATCCCCTCCTAAACCGCCTGGTATAATTAAAGACAATTTCCGAGTCAACATTCATATTTGTGTCCGCCCCTTGAATGGCATTTATCTCATCCAAAATCATCGGGAGTATTGGTATGGTGGGTGGAGTTGGATTGGTCAAAGGCGCGAAACGTGGGGATCGTCTGTGACATTCTATCTTGAAATTGGATAAATAGAGTCACTCTAATTCCCAAATATACACAAGAAGCCCAAGGGGCCTGTATCGTTCACCTGGCATTGTTGGCATTACTGGCCAGTAGGAAAATTAATCAACAGGGTTTTATACTTTTTCAATATATGATGTACATGTACAAGTTGCATCCAAAGTGCAAGAAATCCGGCAATTTGTTGTCAAGAAGAAAGCATTTTAAATTTCCTGTTGCTTTACTATGGGGCATTTTAGCGAGCGGCAACCATCTTGGATTTAGGCAGATCGACTTCGCTTGAACCAATTGGTTTCCAATGCCCTAAGGATGCTTCCTATCAAATATAATTGAAATCGGCCAAGTAGTTCTTGAGAAGAAGTCGTTTAGCGAAAAAGTAGACAGACGGACAGACGGACGGACGGACGGACGGGCAGACGGACAGACGGACATACGACGGTCGACCGACATGGCCTTCGGGCAAGGTGAGCTAATAATAACATCCCAGTCATAACATAGAAATCCCAGTAAAAGTCCTAAGACAATTGATCAATAAATGTGTTGCATGTAAAAATTTCAGGATCGGATTGGCGTAAAAAATGGAAGGGCTTCGTGATATGTACGTCCGCAAAAGGAGGGAAATGAGAACCAGCAAAAGTGGCCAAGCTGCCGATAAAGGCCGTAAATGGCAATATTTCGACATAATGTCGTTTCTTGATCCATTCGTGGATGAAAACAGGTGTGCAACTTCATATATTATTTTAAATACGGAAAAATCTGATTGCCCAGCAACTCGATTTTAACGATAAATTATATGCGCAATCTATACCACAAAACTTGTAAGATTTAACATGCTCCCCACACATGCTAATTGAATTTCACTTAACAATAAATTTGCACTAATGACACAACAATTTTCTAAGCAAAGATTTGGCCGAAGTGTATAAATATAAGTAGACCTACGACACATTTCCAGTAACCATGACTACACAATTATACAGAAAGATAAGTTATCATTAACCTTTTGAACACGAAAGGCAAACACGCCAAAGTTCTCCACGAATTAATAATTGAAACTGATTTTCCCGAAAGCTGGCGTTGCCACTCCAAGTTCAAAGGGTTAATTAAACACAATCTATGAAGGTTAAATTAACATAACGCTTAATTACATAAAAAATGACAAATTTATACACTAGTTTGATATTGCCTCAATCTTATATTAATCATTTTTTATTTATATTTTAGCACAGAGACTAATGTTCCGCCACAAGTAAATCAAGAGGTCGCATGCAGTGATTCTGCTGAAGAGGATCACGATGTTCGAGGAAGGTAATGTTATAAAGCTTAGTCAAATATACCTCTACGTACATGCGCATCTTGCCATGGCAAAGGGGCGACACGCGAGAAATATTCTTTGAATATATTTCGTATTCGTATTGGCTCATCACCAGCTCTGTTGCCTACTTGGACCATATCCTGCATTCCATTGATGTCTATTTCCTCTACTTCTCGTAATGTACTTATTACTTGTGCGGGTGTTGTGTCCAACTGCAACATGTTATGTAGGACACATGCAGCTTTTACTATGCCATTAACCTTATCAGGGTGTATTGCTAATTTGGTATAAAATACCCTCCATCTAGCTGCCAAAAGCCCGAAAGCATTTTCAACTATTCTTCGTGCTCGGCTCAATCTGTAATTGAAGAGCTGTTCTTCTAGAGTGCAATCTCTTCCTGGGAATGGTCTCATCATGTTGATCTGAAGAGGAAATGCCTCGTCCCCTACCACAACATATGGGACTGGACCTAGATGTTCAGCTCCTGGTAACGGTATATCATTTGGCAAATGTAAGCTATTTGAGGCAATGGCCTTTCCAATATTTGAGTTGGCATAAACTCCCCCGTCACTGTTACGACCGAACGAACCAACGTCTATCGCTAAAAAATGCAAGTTTGCATCCACTAATGCCAAAAGGATAGTTGAAAAGGTTCCCTTATAATTATGGTACAGTGATCCTGAGTTCCACGGAGCTTTTAGTAATATATGTTTGCCATCGATGGCACCTATACAATGTGGAAAATTCCACTTATCATCAAAATTTGCAGCGACACCTTGCCAGTCAGCAGCAGTTTCAGGCAGTTGCATAAACTGTTGTGAGAGATTAGTCCATATAGATCTGCAGACTTCATGTACAATATTCCCGACAGTTTTGGCTCCAACACGGTAACTAAAAGCTAGTGAACGAAAGGATTCCCCGGATGCTAGAAATCTGTGAATATAAAATGAGCAAAAACAATCAATTATATTATACAGATATGTGTCATTTATTTATACATAATGTATGTAACACATCCTCTTTCGAAAACATGAGCCAAATTTGATTCGGATCTATCAGGAAAAGTCGTAAACGGACAGACATATAAAATTTCTATACACAATAATAGAGTGGTCAATAATTTAAGGGATACACAGGTCCTCCTTTCGAAACCACATCTGTATAAATATAACCTTTGTATAGAGACCACTTTAACCAATACACTTGACCATCTACCGAGAGATTACTTGTCTATAGATTCTACTTTTGCGGGTTCATCTTGGTGGTGTCGATGTACCAACCCAATATCCAATTTGGCCAGAGAGTGGATATTGGGTCTGACCCGTTGACCGGCGGGCCAAATTGGATATTGGTCCGTTACATCTATAGACAGATTGAACTGTACATGCAAATGCATACATATATGAACGAGCGAATAATTGAATTGATAAAGGAATGAATACGCTAGCTAGCAAGCAAACGAGAGTTTATGTATTAATTTATAAATTGCAGGTCAACTGATACATGCCTAGAGAATCAGTCGGCAGAAGTAATGATGGCACCATCATCAACTAGAGGCAAGAAGAGGAAGGGAGTGACCGCACCCGGGGAGGAAATGGATAAAGCCCTAAATGAGTTGATCCACGAGCACAAACAAACACGTCAGTTAGTCACCCAGGAATCTGACAAAACGGCAGATGAAGTATTCTTTCAAAGCTGCGCGTTAAGAATGAAAGACATCCCCAAACATCTTAGGTCATATTTGCATCTGCAAATCTCACAACTTCTCTTCAACGC
>CM067369.1:31198974-31223974 GCA_034401795.1 Chaetoderma sp. LZ-2023a
AACGACAACAACAACAACAACAACAACGTGCATGTATGTATTGTAAACGTTAGAACAGCAAGAACGTACATGCGTGTGTCTGTATTGTAAAAGTTAGAACAACAACAACAACAACAACAACAACAACAGCAACAACAACAACAACAACAACAACAACAACGTACATGCGTGTGTCTGTATTGTAAACGTTAGACCAACAACAACAACAACAACAACAACAACAACAACAACAACAACAACAACGTGCATGCGTGTGTTTGTATTGTAAACGTTAGAACAACAACAGCAACGTGCGTGCATGTATTGTAACGTTAGAATAACAACAACGTGCATGCATGTGTCTGTATTGTAAACGTTAGAACAACAACAACACCATGCATGTATGATTGCAGACGTTTGAAAGATTAAGTTGGCAACTGGAGATGATATTTCAGTCTAACAATGGCGGGATCTTATTAGCCACTCAAGTATATGACGTCATAGTCAAATATGCCACACGTAGGATTACGTCACAATCATAATGCCATATAATTGGACATCGTAAAGCATGAATAGTCTGTTAAATGTGCGAATAACATGTCTTTGATGGATTTACAATTTAATAAACACTATGTTGAATATGTTGTTTCATATTGAAATTGACATTCTGGGAATTCAGGGTTCAAAATATATAAATGGATTACGACACGCATAAAAGTGAGCGGAGATTGACTAGAAATGGGCGGACATAACTAGAAATAGGTGGGTCATAGCTAGAAATAGGTGGGTCATAGCTAGATATAGGTGGGTCATAGCTAGATATAGGTGGGTCATAGCTAGATATAGGCGGGTCATAGCTAGATATAGGTGGGTCATAGTTAGATATAGGCGGGTCATAGCTAGATATAGGCGGGTCATAGCTAGATATTGGTGGGTCATAGCTAGATATAGGTGGGTCATAGCTAGATATAGGCGGGTCATAGCTAGATATAGGTGGGTCATAGCTAGATATAGGCGGGTCATAGCTAGATATAGGTGGGTCATAGCTAGATATAGGCGGGTCATAGCTAGATATAGGCGGGTCATAGCTAGATATAGGTGGGTCATAGCTAGATATAGGCCGGTCATAGCTAGATATAGGTGGGTCATAGCTAGATATAGGTGGGTCATAGCTAGATATATGCGGGTCATAGCTAGATATAGGTGCGTCATAGCTAGATATAGGTGGGTCATAGCTAGATATAGGTGGGTCATAGCTAGATATAGGTGGGTCATAGCTAGAAATGGGCGGGCATAGCTAGAAATAGGCGGGCTATAGATAGAAATAGGCGGGTCACAGCTGGCTAGAAATAGGCGGATCATGGCTAGAAATGGGCGGACATAACTTGAAATAGGCCGGTCATGGTTAGAAATAGGCGGACCGTAGCTAGAAATGGGCGGGCAGAGCTAGAAATAGGCGGACCACAGCTAGAAATAGACCTCTCTATTGTTTAAAGATCGTTTCCGTTGAACTTAATGTAATATAGCTAGCAAAAATATAGCCTACAGACATGTTATGTTCATGCAGAAATAGCAAATAAAGTTCTCTGAAATAGCCAGTGATTGCGTTTGTTTTATTATTGCTAATGTCACGTGAAAGTAAAAAGAATCATAAGTGTACTATACTAACCCCTCTGGTGTCAGCTTCGCCCTTGAATGGTCAAATTCTTCAAAAACGGCATCTGCAATCGTCTTGAAGAATTCCCATTTGCAGTCCGCGAGAAGAGCATTTTTGAAAATTTACCACTGTAATGACTGGCTCGGTAACAGAGCCAGTCATTCCAGTGATAAATTAAAAAAAAATTGTCTTCTCTCTGACTGCAAATGGGCATTGGTTAAGCAAAGATTGATTCCTCTTGACCATAACGTTTTGATGGTCAAGCCGGGCAAAAGAACTCTACAATGGTGTTGAGGAATGCCCATTTGCAGGACAAGAGAAGGCTATTATCGTAAATTTCACTGGTAAATTTACAAAAATAGTCTTCTTTTGGCTTTCAAACATTATTTAATTTTCTTGAAAAATCGAGACCATTAAAGGGTTAATAGATATTACTAGCATTTTGAACGCTTCAAGGCGCTGTTGACACAAGAGGGGTTAGTCACCCCCCCCACCCCCTATGCTATTTTAGAACATAGATAAATGTTTATATACATTATTATATGCATTGCAAATATTGACTTATCACGAAAATCGCGTAAAAGGATTTGGCTAAAATTACGAAATGTTTCATATTTACGATAGACAAAAGGAATTAAGGTCAAACGGCTAATTCTGAAGCGGTTGACAAAATTCCTGACAATGTTAATCATTTGAACTCGGGAAAACGAAATAAAAACATTACAATTTAATAAAATTTGACGCTGATTTGACTGAGTATTCTTGCTGCCTTTTGGTGCAATTGGTTCATGTCCAATTAATTTCACAAATATTTAACAGTTTGCCTGTGTGATTATTCGAATTGTTAACGCTGTTATGGCGTATAGGATAGCACTATGCCACGCGGTTTTAGACGACTTCATCGGCGCAGACATGGCCGACGGGTAATTCTTCATGTTGTACCTATACGACAACAACGTTTACAAAAAAAAAATCAACATGCTTGACATTTCCCTATTTATCGTGGCCGATCAAAATCTATATCCGTCAAAGTATTTACACGAACGGGTTTGTCGTTTGCAACAGGTCTGCACTTCAAACCGTTCATTTGTGAAAAATAGATAAATCCAATCATATTTAGTATCTATGGAAACAGCACAACCTGGCGATTCCGTTGCCGTGTCGGCCTAATTTCTTGACCAGTAATGTCCACAAACTCTGTGTGCGCAAGCACTAATTTGACAGGCTGTCCAGATTTGTTACTATAGCGAGATGTGGATTGGTGTAGACTATAAAATTATATTCCTTTATAGATATGGCGATATTTACTTATTAATTCCGTATTTTTAATAATACGTCTTCAATGAATTCTATAATTTGAGTCGTGTGGGATACTGCGAATACTTCCATGAAAAACACTCATCATCGGAAATAAAATAGTGTGACCATAAAATAGGCCTAATATAATATATCGAAATGGTGCCGAGAACGCGAGAGACTTGATAGCTGGCGCATGCGCATCTGATTCACACTAACGTATGTCCGAGATATTGATTAGCAAAGACACTTCTTCCCGCGAGTGGCCAAATCGCAGACGGCAGCGCCCCGTAACGCAGGCAGAGCTGAATAAATGGGTTGGGGTGGGGTGCTGGGGTGGGAGGGCGGGGTGAGGATAGGGTGGTGTGGGGGGTTGGGGTGGGGGAGACATTTCTAGCTATATCATCCCCCATCTCTAACTAAGCTATGCCTACTTTTTACATGTGTTGGAATCGATTTAAAACATTGAAATCTGCATTCCCAGATTCAAAATTTCAAGACACCTATACACGTAAGCTGTTGAATATCTTGAAACTAGTTTGACTAAGGGTTACTTATAACTGTAGCCGGTCAAGTCGAATTATTTTCAAAATCTTCAACAGAATATTGATCAAATTGCAAAATCATCAAAGACATACAATTCGCACACTTTGTAATGGACCTTTCGATTTTACTAACGGGGCTAAAAGTCATTTTGTCTGTGCCGTCAGCTAATACGTGATGTATTTGATTATGGCGTCAGCTATTTGAGTCACAGTTCGGGTTTCTCTATTGTCGTCGCTATTCTGACAATAATGGACCGATTATGGATGATTACTGTATTTTCAGGCTGTAATAGTAGAAACATCCAACAACTGCAACCAGCCCTTATTTGCTTTTGACCACCGTGTCTTGTCGTCAGTCGCGATCCTTAGCGTCCTCAGGTCCATTCTTGATCTGAATGTACCGAGTCTTACTTTCTTGAGGCCACCTCGCAAAACGCTTAATATATTTATGCTGTGACGTCATCTCCTAGCTTTATATTTGCTGGCTCCCAGTGTGTCTTCTGGCATCCTTAAGTAGTTATATACTAGGAGTTTCAGAACAGAACGTGATGGGAGCTGCCGAACCACGATCCACGGCTACAGGAGGGAGGCGGGCTGTCAGAACAGAGGCGGCTACAGGAGGCTGACTGTTATGGACTGTTTTAATCGGTGGTAGCCGCTGATCGCCGATCGGCGGCTACAGGAGGGAGGTGGGTTGTCAGAACAAAGTTGACGCCTGGCTATTACAACGTAGGGCCCACCGCAAACCCCTACCCCTGGTGGGCCCCATCCATTGTTCAGACCATGCCAGACAAGTACAAAACATTCATTTAGACCGACAACATCATACGTTTATTCACGCCAGACAAGTACAAAACTGCCACTACAAATCCACTATTAGTAAAGGGTGATACCATCAAAAATCCCCATATTAGAGAAACGCAACTGTATAGGTAAATATCTGCTATGGACATTGATGAAGTACTTCAAAATTTGGCGAGATTGTTGCAGCAGGGGCTTATTAGCCCTATCAATTATGCCAAAAACCTGACAGCTCTCCTTTCCGAGAAGCCAACCCCGGCCCCATGCAGGAAGCTGCCACCCACTTCCGAGAAGCCAACACCACGCAGGAAGCTGCCAACCACTCCTGAGAAGCCAACCCCAGCCCCACACAGGAAGCTGCCACCCACTTCCGAGAAACCCCCCCCCCACCCAAAGCTAAATACCCCACCCAAGTCAAGTTCACAGATGAGGCAATCGACAGTTGTTCTGATGCTATAATCCAGGAAATGAGGGACATATGCCCAGGATTTGTGACGGTCTCACATGCAATCAGGAACCATCTGCGGGGATGGGAATTGCCTGGACATGGGTAAGAAGATCCAATAGCTTTCCTGGATAACAACTTGGACCCGATCAAGAGGAAGTTGGTGGAAGAGCTCCTCGACCTGAAGGGGGTGAAGTTCTCCCTTGCTCTCAAGATCACCCTCCACAAGGAGAAGAATGACGGGACAGAGGTCACCACAAACCCCCCGTTCTGGTCTAAGCTGCATGCCTTCCTGAAGGCAAGCGATATTAGTGAGGCTGTGAAGGAGGCCAAAGGCAAGGTGCCGCACGGCCTTGAGAGCGACACCCACAAGGGGACATGACAAGGGTGTCTACCCACTGCAGCTGAGTGAGGCTGACCCAGACATTCCGAAAGGCTGCAGGCAACACTATACCTGGATAAAGGACTTGGAATCGTCTGCTCCATGATCAGAGTCGGTGTAACGAGAGAAAGCGCTTCTGCGAGTGCTGTCTTCACTGTTATTCTCGCGAAGACCTCATCAAGCACAAACCAGAGTGATGTGGTATCAGTGACAGTCAAATGTGCATAAGAATGCCTACAGAGAACAGGAAGCTGTTACAGTTCACCAACTAACACAAGCCACTCAAGGTGCCTTCATCATCTATGCTGACTTTGAAGCCCTAACAACCAAGATTGAGGAGCCAGAGGCGAATCCGGCTCAGAGCAGCACACAGAAAACGCAACACCATGAGATCTGTGGGTTCTCATACATTCTGGTTCGCTGTGATGGTGCCAGTGAGCTACCAGTGCTGTATCGAGGAGAAGATGTAGATAAGCACATCCTGGACCTGTTGGCCCAGGAAGAGGAGAAGATAACGGCTTTGCTCGCCGATCCTAGGCTGATGGGGATGACTATAGAGGACTGGCGAGCTCATCCAACCGTGGTCAGGTGCCATGTGTGTGACAGACCATTAGCTCGTGACAGAGTCATAGATAGTGTCAGAGATCACTGCCACATCACTGGTCTCTACCGGGGAGCAGCACACAATGTGTGTAATCTAAAGCTGTGTCTTAACCCTAAGCCCACCACCATCCCAGTCGTGTTCCACAACCTGCATGGGTATGATTCTCACCTAATCATGCAGACCATCTCCCACACAGAGGGACAGATCAACGGCTGTGGTTCATCGACACAGCCCAGTTCCTCTCAGCATCACTTGACAAGCTGGTAGCTAGTTCCACACCGTTCCCACTTACAAAACGGTATGCACCTAGCACTACCAAGCATGAGCTCCTGGTCCGCAAAGGTGTATACCCCTATGAGTACATGGATGGGTGGCATCATTTCAATGAGACCTCTCTCCCATCTCAAGCTGCTTTCTACAGTAAACTCTCTGGCGAGGGAATATCTGACATTGAATACAACCACGCACGTGCTGTCTGGGCCCAGTTCGGCTGCCAGACCATGGGCGACTATCATGACCTCTATCTGCGGTCTGACACTCTATTCCTTACAGATGTCTTTAAGAACTTCCGCATCACGTGCCTCTAGCAGTATCATCTGGACCCAGCACACTTACACGAGCCGGGGTTGAGCTGGGATGTACTTCTAAGGAAGACAGGTGTGGAGCTGGAGCTCCTCCCTGGCTACGACATGCATTTCTTCATAGAGAAAGGACTCAAGGGTAGTGTATCAATGGTCAGCAAATACTATGCTAAGGCAAACAACCCACTGGCCTGTTGCTTAGCTGGCTATAATCCACAACAGCCGACAAGCTACATCATGTATCTGGATGCTAACAATCTCTATGGCTGGACAATAAGCCAATACCTACCGACTGGGGGGTTTGAGTGGGTCGTTCCTACAGAACAGGACACCGATGTCAAAGAGATTACACAACATCCCGATGATGATGAAAAGTGCTACATCCTAGAGGTTGACCTTGAGTACCCACAAGAGCTGCATGACATGCACAATGCCTACCTGCTGGCGCCTGAGTGGATGAAGGTGAAGAGAGAGAGTGGCTCTCAGAGTATCAGCGTGCATTGGTCAAGTCGATAGCGGAGACGGCAATAGAAAAACTGGTGCCTAACCTGAGAGACAATGGGCGCTATGTCTTACAGTACCACAACCTGAAGCTCTACCTTAGTTTAGGAATGAGGTTGAAGAAGGTGCACATGATTCTATGCTTCAATCAGCCACCGTGGATGGAGCCTTAGATCCGACTCAACACAGAGCTCGGTAAGAAGGCCAACAGTGACTTTGGGAAGGATCTCTACAAGCTGATGAATAAGGTTGTCTTTGGCAAGACCATGGAAAACTTGCACAAGCGAGTGGATGTCAAGCTAGTGCGTTCATCCGAGGAGGACAAGCTGCGCTGCCTAATAGCCAAGCCTAACTTCTCCCAGGCGAAGGTGTTCGATGCTGATCTAGCTGCTCTCCACATGTACAAGACGAGCCTGCTGCTGAACCGCCCTGTCTATGTGGGAATGTCCATCCTGGACCTCACCAAGCATCAGATGTATGACTTCTACTACAACGAGCTGAAGCGACTATATGGTGCCCACCGTGAGCTCCTATCCACAGACACAACCAGCCTTCTGCTGGAGATCCAGCCTGAGGATGTATAAGCTGATATGGCTGAGCGGAGCGACCTCTGTGACACAAGCGACTACCCAGTAACACACCCGCTGCATAGTACTGCCAACAAGAAGGTCCTGGGCAAGATGAAGGATGAGTGTGCTGGGGTGCCAATCCAGGAGTTTGTTGGTCTGTGCCAGAAGCTGTACTCCATCAAGCCGTCGGATGAGCAGGAAATCAAAAAGGCAAAGGGTGTGCACAGGGCTGTGGTTAGACAGATTTGCCATGAGCAGTACAAGGAATGCCTCTTCGAGCAAAAGGTCTTCCACCATGGTATGAATATGCTGCAAAGTGAGGGTCACCACCTCTACCAAAACAAGATAAGGCTCATTCACACCATGACTTATGGCCACGAGGATACCATCACTCCAATGGAATGTTGAAGAGCTGCTGGGTAATGTATGATCATCATGTGACATCAACCAGCAGTCAGTGGAGGATGGATACTCGACGTAAGCACTC
Source organism: Chaetoderma sp. LZ-2023a (assembly GCA_034401795.1). Taxonomy (NCBI): domain Eukaryota; kingdom Metazoa; phylum Mollusca; class Caudofoveata; order Chaetodermatida; family Chaetodermatidae; genus Chaetoderma; species Chaetoderma sp. LZ-2023a. Next base: position 31,206,822 of record CM067369.1, read on the forward strand.
CCAGTGGAGGTAGCTTGGTGTCTGTAGGGATAAGCTGGGGCTCCTCTCGCACAAACGGCAGCCTAGGACTGGTGCTGGTGTGCCAGCGTAGGCTGTCCAGCCATATCCACATACTTATCAGTCTTGTGTACATCTATCGACCAGTTGAGGTCAGTCGCCCACCTACGTCCAACCTCTTAATCGCCAGGCTCATACAAATACTGAACCATGGAATCAGAAGCAAGTCTGTCGTCAGATCATAGCTCTTGAACAGAGCATCGAGGTTGGACCACAGAGAATCACTGAATGGCATTGACAAGCTTCTCTCCTATCAGTCTAGTGACCTCAGCATTGGATCTCTCCACCACAATGGGAAACCCTCTCACCCATACCCTGGAATGACCGCCAGTCGGGAAGAGGACAGCCATTTCCTGAGCATACTGCTGTGGGAACAGCCTCTCTGCCAGTGTCTTGGTCCACCGCTCAACGATAGCCTGGTCATGGTGATGTCCCACCTCGCCTCGCCTAATTGCCACACCATGTTTCTGCATGAGGGCCACAGTTTCACCTCTAAACTCCTTACCCTCATCGATTTGCAGCAACTCTGGCCACTGGAGGGTATTTTGTGGGTCTTCATAGATATTCTAGAACCCTGCAGCCATCTGACCCACGGACTTATCCCTGAGAGACACTGCCGCCTTGTATCCACTGGCGACATCGACGATGGTAAGGGCGTACTTGTAGGTCTTGCATGTTCCTCTGGAACAGACCTGATCATGCGGAATGAACAGCACATCAGCCTGCTGGTCTCTGTCTGGGACAGGTTCATCGAAGTGTGCATACTCAATGTGCCATGGACAGATCTGTAGATCTGCCACATCGCCTGCCTAGTAAGCCACTGGCTCACCATCTCCAAGGTGAATCTATGGCCCTTGCGACGTGTAGCCTCGAACAGCTGGTGAGGCTCGTGAAAATAGCCACTGGGCCGGTAATACAGACGTTCAAGAGAGGCAGTTTGTTCAGACTGCGACCACGGGTGAACTCTCGGAATCCATCGCTGACGTCGACTCCTGTCCTCTCCTGTACAGCTCGGGCAAACTCTAGACAGACAAACAGACGACCATTGTTCATCCGACAGTAGTCCTTCTGGCTGAACACCTCTTCGAATACCTGTGAACACTATTGTCTAATCTCTGCAGTGCTATCGCTGTCACTGAAGGGTGGCTTATCGACAAAGGCTTGCCAGTTAAGGGACATGACGAGGTCATGCAGAGAAACCATCTTATATAGCATCTCTTAAAAGTTTGGCAGCTCAGATGACTACAAGTGCCATCGCAACATATGGGAGCCATGGACCGGAAATGTCAAAGAATGTGCCTACCTACGAGGTGATGGCTGGAATAGCCTCAGAGATCTCCTCAACTCCCTGGAGAGCATTATTGGCGATTTTGCGGACCATCTCGCCAGCCTTCATTGTGAACAGAGCAATCGGAGCCCCAACTGCTGCTAGTGGGTCAAGAGAGCCCTTCACATAGATATGATAAATTCCCTTCACTTGGTGGATTAGTCGGCGGGATTCTGGCTCTACATCATCACCATCATAGTCCTCATCATAGGCGTCCTCAGCATAGGCATCCTCATCATTGTCCTCATCTTCATCATAGTTATCTTCATCATAGTCCTCATCATAGTCCCCATCGTAATCCTCAACTGGTTCTTCGAAAGCTTCCAGTTCATACATTGCTTGCAGGTCCTGCTGACTATATGGTGACTTTAAATCACCTGCATAGACATGCCATCCACAATCTTGAATGCAGGCATGTTTGCGTTGGCGAACTGGGGTTTCAGCTTCGCTGACCATAAGGCAGCGGAGGTAGAGAGAAAACGTCATAACCAGGCAATGGAGAAGCTGTCTAAGGAGAAGTTTGTGTACAGCAAGGCACTCGAGTATATGCACCAAACGGAGGCACGCCGACGGCAACAAAGGGCTCAAGCCACCCAGAACATCCAAGACACTGATACGTGTCTCGATGAGTACTACGAGGTTGTAAAGCTCTCCGAGCCGATGCTCTAGTATGTGGCAGCAGGAGGTCAGAAGATAGCCAAGGCCATAGTGGTAGTGGCTGGTGTAGCAGTGGTGGTGGTAGCTGGTAGAGTTATGCGCTACACAGCTCACGGAGCTACAAGCTGAATACCAGTAGTGTGTGATACACTAACCCTTGCATATCCAAAGTACAGCACCGTTACTCCAACTGGGCGAGTGCCCCCTCGCTCTCCGAACAAGTTCCCAATATGAAAGCTCAGCTGGTTGCCATGGTTAGGTGGGATGTCCCTTTCTGCGAGGTGGTACTGACCTTCAAGCGCTGACTCGAGATGCCTGTGGCCACTGGTCAGGCGGCGTAAAGCATAGGACTTCGTTTGCTGTTGATAGAGACAGCAATCAGCCAGATCGCGCACCTCACCGAGAACGTTGGTCCCAGCCACCACAAGTTTGAAGTCATCTAGCTCCACCACCTCCTGGACCACCCCTCCTTTCTGAACCAAGACTGCTACTGCTACGCAATCCGAGGCACCTCGTTGCAATGTCAACTCTAGACGCTGGTTATCCGTGGCCTGGACATGCTGATGCTCTTTCTCTACATGTAGCCACTGTCTAGAGCCCACACGTTTGAGTTCCTGATCGTTCTCATCATGCCAGACGTGAAGTTGTGGAGAGGTCATTGTTACATCTGGAAGATGCTCAGTGTACACCCGGCAGAACAGCTTGTACTGCATCAAGGCTGGGTTCACATGTGTGTTCTCGAGGAGGGAGAAGAGTTGCACCACGACAGGGATTTCTACGTCTGGTTGTAAGTCAATTTCTGTGATGCCTTCATTACATCTGATGGCATAGTACCCTTCACCCTTCACATAATAGGAAGGTCCACAAGCCAGTGGAGCCAGGACTCGGTACTCATCGTTCACATAGGTGGTGCCCAGGGTCTTGTTGCTCTGCATAATCTTCCACCTACTCACTACCTGCGGGAGCTCTACCTCCTTCGCCGCTGTGCTCTTAAGCTTTAACTTGAGCGTCATGATCCTAATCTCATCGATCTGTCCTGAGAGGGCGAAGTCGATGAACTTCCCTGCTGTGGATAAAGGGTTCGCATCATGGATACTAGGTCGAATGACTGTCAGACAATCCTTCTGAGGATCAGTGTGGTGCGAGGCCACGGGTTCAACTGGATACTGTACATACTGCTGCATGTTTAACGTCTGTATATACAGGTTTTAAACGGTGATGTTTGGTAAAGTTCTCCAGCAGATCGTCTCTGGAGGGCAGAAGAAACCAGTTGGTGGCCACACCACTTCCAAGAAGAAACCAGTACAGTTGCCGATTAAGAGGGTCCGATGACTACTTCGTGATGTCAACATTATCCACGAGCGAGCCAAGGTCCCACCTCCACCTGATGCGGATATACTGACTGCTATAGAGGAGACCACACCGGGACGTAGTATGAAGGAATTATTGACTCGGATGCTCAACCGGAAGTTTGACAGTGCCCAGGGCAGGTCACTAGATCTCCCCAGGACACCCACTAAGAGTCCTGTAATTCTAGCTCTCCAGCAGGCTAGGGTTGATCCCAAAGATCTCACGACGGTAGGAAAGTGGGATGGCATATTCGATATCCACACTCATGATGAACACCGAATCTTGGATGATATACAGGCTGGGGCCATAGATTACTTCCGAGAGAAGACTGGTCCATGTGTGACTGAGGGTCATGAGGCTGGGCATGCCACTGGTCACACTGAAGGTAGAGAGGAGGGGTTGACTGCCGGCCATAAGGAGCCATTTGAGCACATCTTCAATCTGGAGAAATTTCTAAAGTTCGGTGAGAAGAACTAGCAGGACTACCTCATCAAAAAATACCTCAGGGTAAATGATAAGAAGGCATGGGCGAAGTGGATCTTCCGCGAGAAGTTTCAGAGGAATAGAGCCATAGCATCTGATCCTCAGTGGGTAGAGTTTCAGAAACACCTACCCAAACCCTCTGGGGCAGCAGAGTCTACGGACGAAGCAGCGGAGACCGTGGATGAAGTTCCTCAAGTAGTGGAGCCTGCAGACGAAGTTCCTCAAGCCTCAAAAAACATTCTGGCTGACACACCAGGCATGTCGACCCGACTGACATGTGAGCTGCCTGGTGGAATTCAACTTGTAGCTGAAGTTCTGAGCCTTCTCCAGTGAGTGCTTGAAGTGTGCGAGCTCCCCTATCTCCTTGTTGCTGAAGATGAAGAGGTATAGATCTGTGACCTTCTACATGCCTGCGATGAAGTCTTGCTTGGTCTCCTTGAGGGTCAGGCTGTCATATCTCGTCTCAAGCAGGGCATAACCATTCTTCGAGCTAAAGTACAAGAGCATCACATTGTGTCAGATATCTGGCGATATCTCACGGTGTACTTCTGAAAAAGGATGAAGACAGTAATCTTGGTGTGCCGAATGCATCTGGCGATGTTGCCGAGGTATGTGACTGTCTTCTGGTCCATTGCGGGGTCGTCGATAACTAGAACAAGTGGTTCAGTTAGTCGAGCCACGAGCAGCTTCTCCATCAGTGCTTGTAGGTCATGCGTCTTGGAGATTGGACCAGTGTACGACTGATCGTTATTGTTGACCGCCTCAGCGGCGGAGTCGTACACCAGTAGGATGTATTGAGACTGAAGATGTTCAGTGATCAGGGCCCGCAGCAAGATGTTTTTTCCGTGTCCTGACGGGGCAATGATCAGCACCACCTAACCAGCATCATTTGGTCTACTACTGTATGGCACTGACATGTTGCACGTGCGCATGGAAGATGGTCAACAGCTCTTCAGCCGTGGCCTCGTCTATATCTGGGAGATTAAATGGCAGTACCTCCTATACCAGCTCTTTTGTCTGCTGTGTGGGTAGCGTTGGACCACCGGCAGATATGAAGGATGTGATAGAGGCGTCAAGCATGAAATTCCAACAACAGCTGAGATGGTAACGCAGAGGGCCTGTGTCAGTACCCACAGTGCCCAGAACATTGAGTATCCATATGAGGCAAGCACGTGAGGCCATGTCTATTTTAAGAGGTCTTAAATGGCAGGCTGAACAACCCTGACATCCTCACCTTGAGGAGTTGGAGTTTAGAGGGAGCTCCTTTTTCAACATCAATGCTAACATCACTGACCATGATCCTACCAATCTTTAGATTATTTCCATCCAGTCGGAAGGAGCTTCTGCTCTTGAGTAGGTTCTGAACGAGCTCATTTACCTGTGATTCAGCCAACAGCTTGATGACCCCTTCATCACTCATCCCAAGGAAACCGTTGACAATTAGCCTGTCCTGGAGTGTCATGGCCTTTGTATGCAGTGGTGGCACTGTTAAGGGCCGAGGTTCCTATAGATTGTACATTTCCGATGAGGTCTCTGACAGGTACGGTACCACAGATTTCCGGTGGTTTAAAATTCTCATCGAAGTCCATGAGGCAGAGGGGGGCAACAGTGTCCTCTGAGCCCAGGCGTGCCTCACCTAAGTGGACCAACTCCCCGATTTCCTTGCTTTCTAGGTCTCTAAGCGATAGAGACATTGTTGGGAGGTATATATAGTGGCTTAAACCGAGTCGTATCCTGCGGGAACAGATGGGCGGTTGTATCATGGACCTACCAGGCTTCCATTATGTATAGCATCTTAAAACTAGACATAGGCCACGATGATCTCAGCCATAGCACTTGTCGCTAGCCCTAGAACTGCAGCTTCCATTAGAGGGATGCGTTCACCCATGATCTTGGCGGCAACAGTATAGGAGGCATCACTGATGGTGATCTTTGGGAAGGGATGTGTTATTCTGAGACAGTGGTCAACAACCGCACTCACCACTGTAGCGAGGACAGTGGCTCTAGCGGCAGGAATAACCTCATTACCATGTATCAACCTCACCACGGTCACATTCGCGGTCACGTTACTGGCGACATGAATGGCCAAGGGCTTAGTCTTTGTCAGTAGCTTCTGGGTCTTGCTTTTGAGCAGCTTCTCCACCTTCTGGAGACTCGCCTGGCTCTCCGGGAGTTGCTTTACAATCTGTACCGTTGACGTCATTGTTTAAGCCTTAAATTTACAATGCGTTTCAATGTGTACGTTCTACCTCGAGAGCACTAAGCAACCAGTCTGCATCTGTCAGTTGCATAGATTGGTACCAGAGAATATCCATACAGTTCTGTGCTATACATAGCGGCTTAAAATATGGACCTACTAGTACTATGTACTAGGTACTATGACGTCTTTCGCACCGAATTGAAGGACTAGAAGAAGAAGTCACCAGATGAGCTCGCATAGCTCTCTAAGGCTGAGGTAGCAGAGGAGCTGACAGATGTGAAACTCTACCTAGGATTTGGTAAGGGGCAGATCTGCTTCGTTGAATACCCACTTATGGGTGGCAGTATAGTAGAGCAGCTCCTGCATACTAAGGGATTCAACAAGGATCGGGAGTATCTGTCGGATGTGTTCCAGCAGTGGCAGGCATCCATGGGATCACCTGACTCTGAGGTGAATAAGGCTCTGTGCTACTCCAAGCTGGAAAAAGGCTGTACCAACAAACCATACAGTCCTTGGATGTGTATGCTGACAGCGTGTTTGGGGGCTGTCTGGCAGGCCAAGCTAGTTCAGGCAATCTCATTTGCCATGACTCCCACACATGAAAAGAGTCAGGATGATCTCATGCTCTACGAGCAGGATCTACTAGTGGTGGAGAAGACTGGTGATGAGCATAGCAATAGCCAGACCTGACACCACTCATAGGTCTATCGCCATGCTAGCAGTGCTAGCACTGCCGGGTGGGGTGGTGGGTGTCATCACGGGTCGCTGTTTGTCGTCCAGCACTCCTGCTGTTCCAGTAGTCGAAACAACATTCAGAATGACAGTCAGAACGACGGTAGCACTGGCCCTCATAGGAGACCCCAGGGACCTAGGTGTCATGGGCATCGGGATGACATGTGTGGTCGAGTTGATGTCAGTGTTAAACCCAAAGTGCACACCTGGGGAATTCCCCATGACTATCATATTATTGCAGCCTTTGACCTTCAGATCCTCGACATTCATAACATATTGCTCGGAATAAGTCGTAGGTGTGGTGATATAGCGAAGTCGATGCAACAATGATCATGTCCTCAATGAGACTGCTGAACATAACCTGCACCTCATTTCCACTCACCGCATCTATGGAATGGCGCAGCTTGGTCTGGGCTGTCAGGAGACAATAACATAATGCTTCTAAGGACTGGTTGATTCAAACAATCCCTGCTGGTGTGAGCCCTGAGGTTGTGTGTGGGACAAAGTATTTCCACGCCTCTGGATGGTCCTGCCTGATTCCTGTGATATGCATATTCTGCACCAGTGCCCCAGGCTCTGAGTCTGGATCGAATGAGAACGTCGCTGTCTTCTGACGGCCGATTTTTCAGGGTGTTTGATAGGGGAAGCCTGAGTAGTCTCGTCTCAGATCGCCATACATAATGCCTAATGTCTCCACCATGGAAACGATAGTCTGAGTGCGTGTTGAACTCTCGCTGGAGTCTACTGGCTGCTGAGAAGCTGTAGCTAGCTGTGCCCACGGTTCCTGTGGTCTGCGGATCGAAATCATTCATATCAGGCAGGCTTGTGCCCAGCTCATGGAGGATTCATCTCACCGTGTATAACACATGAAATCTGAGACAGATGGCAATGAGCATAGTTTCGGGGATATCAGAATAGCAGTGCAGCAAACCTGCACCGACGCCGCATCCTGCCGTGACACACCACACAGCAAAGTTCAGCTGTTGGTTCCAAAACGAGAGATTCGGGCCTGCCATCCAGGTATGAGCTTTCTTCACATCCTTGATGGTGATTGCAAGGTTGGTCGGTGGTTGTGGATTGATGGAGAAACTGATGCGGGACCGCCCATCGACTGTGATTGAAATAGGTGTTTGGTTTGGTATGTCATCGAGGAGACCACGCGTTGAGCAGGTTCCGAGTGTACCCAGGAGGGGTGGTTGGCTCTGGTCAATTGTCGTATATATGGTGGTACTCTTCATCACTGACATGCCCATCCTCGAGAGCTTTGCTGACAGACTCGTCGATAACCCGTAGGGTGCTCTGTGCTAGTGTTACATACATTTCCGGCTTCCTGGTGATCTGACGCTGTCCACGCGCTAAGCCAGTGGCCAGGACAGTAGCAGTAAGGGTCACACCACCCAGCGGGATAGCGACAATCACACCCACCCCATCAAGGGTGGCAACGGCGGCCACACCAGCACTGGCTCCAACCACACCCGCAGCTTTGATTGTGCATGCTAGACTGTTGTAGGCTGTTTTATATTGCCTGCATGTTCTGCTGTACTTTTCTGTCTCATGAACATGATTCTGTCCGATGGTGGCAATCTGCTGGAGTCGCCAGCCGTGGACTGTACCACCCTCCTCAGCTGCCAGGGCAGGATATCATTTAGGCTGCTTTCTCCACTCCGATTTAGCCATGGTATACCTAGTTCTTAAACGCGAGCTAGCTGTAGAATCTGTTGATGAGTCATTATGGGATTCATCTTGGAAAGCCTGGTGAACCGAACTAGCATGTTGGTGTGGAGACATGCCTCCCTCAAACACCCCTCATCCAGAATAATGTCAGGGGCCAGTTGCTTTCGCATTCGTGACATCTGGAACTTCACCTTGCCACCCTGATAGCATGCCCGCTGTCAGTGGAATTTCTTGGATTTATACTTTTGCACCCTCTCCTCTTCCCACTGCCAAACTTCTACAGACTCATCACACTCAACATCCAAGTAATCATACAAGTTTGGCCCAACGATGCCCTCCTCCTGCCAGATGAGGCACTCATATTCTTGGACAGAGTTGTAGTCCCTGCGTCTCCTTTCCTTTCTGGCGTTCTGTTCATACCAGCTCACCCACTGCAGTCGCTTGCCTTCTTGTCGACAATGCATTTCCTGTACCGCTATATCTGCCATCCCAGAGAAGGTGTGTGGTTCCTCTATCGCCTTTTCCCACAACTCAGCAAATGCTTGATAGGTCTGATATGATATCGTCATGATGGGGATAGGTCAATAAATAGTAGCAGTGTACACTCTAATTGGGCATCCGACATACCATCCATGCTGGCATATAGACTAATGGTAGAAATGCCAAACAGGTGATTTACGTGGGTGAACATGTTGGGGCTGATCGCTTTCCACAGTTTTCTGGTGGCTCTTGCCAGATATTCTATCACGTCTAACCCTACCTCAGTCAGTGAGCTGTTGTAGGTACTTCCCGGTGGCGGATGTAACACATCGGCGTGTACGTACATGGTGGAATGCTGAGCTACCTTGAAGAGAACCCATTCTATGCGATATTGAACTGCATGTCTACCAACTAGAGATGGTCTGATGACATTCTCCCCATTTTGGAGTAGCAATCGAATAATTGGCATGGCTATACACTCCGTTTTATATATATAATGAAGCCCATATTTGCTCACTCAACCGGTCTAGCTGATCTCGTGGACGTGTACGACGTTGATGCCGCCACGCCTAAGGAAAGTGATGGCAAGTCGTTCATCCTCCAATATGGAGCAGACTCCAAGACATTCTCCCTCCATCCCGTCGGTGGAGATGCTGTAGAGCTGCTCACTGACCTAAAGGATGTCTCAAAGGAATGTCTGGATTGAGAGAGACAAAGTAGTGTTCCGCTATGACTTCCCGAAGAAGAAGTTCATCATCCACAGGCACCAGACAAGGTTGAGGATGTTAACAATTTGGACACTGATCTCAGCTTTCATGTTTTAGAGCCAACTGTGAAGCATGCCCCACCGATGTCACATGATGGTGTTGTGTTGACCCTGGCGAAACAGCTGCAGGTAGTCTTTGAAATGAATGAAGTGTGGTATCGCTGGACCTGGTGGTAAGTGGCGAGCGTGAGTGCCACTATATAGAGCTCCAGTGGTTATTGACCTGGAGGTCACCCCACTCTCCACTGTTGTGAATAAGGATGGCATGGTCCGAAAGCTTTATAACAGGGGGACATCTTTCCTGACCTATATAGGACAGGGAACAACTCTAGTTGCAGTGGATCATAGGAGTGGGGTCACTGGAGGGAAGCTCCTACTACGTCTCCCCTTTGATGGACAAGAGGAAGCTCTCAATATTCAGGAGGGTGTCTTACGGGTTGAGGGTGTGGCACACTCCTCGAAGGCGAAGGGCTCAGTGAAGCTGCTTGAGTGTATCGGGATCACAAGTCCGCAAACAACACCCATTGTGATAGAACTGCGGCTCCTAGCTTGTGGTAAAGTGAAGCAAATAAACCTGCCCCTGATGGGATGAAGATCAGCATCGAGGATGGCACAGGGCTCAATAAGACACATATATTTCTCGAGGGGTTCACCTTGTTCGGTTTAACACTCCATATAGAGGATGCTGATTATACTACTGCTAATACCTGTGGTGGTTGCCTCACAGACAGCCATGATACTAGATGCCAAGTGGGACCACTTCCGAGGTGAGGCCCAGTACAATCCCTTCCGCGACCATCTGCGGAGTTTGTTTGATTAGTTTGTTTATATGGAGACATGAGGCATGGCATGTATTTGTGATCCAACCTTATGTCTATCATCATCAGCATCATCAATCATCATCATATCATCAATCATCATCAATCATCATCATATCATCATCATATCATCATCATATCATCATCATATCATCATCATAGCATCATCATATCATTATCAATCATCATCAATCATCAGCATATCATCATCAATCATCATCAATCATCATCATCATATCATCATCAAGTTGTCCAGCGTGCTCTACCATCTGGCAATACTCTTACTCTCAATAACATTTACATAGCGGGATTTGAACTGGCGATTTTATGTGTAATTCGACATATAATACAACACATTAGCTATCTCGGTTATGTATGCATTAATAAAAAAAACAACCTAGATTTAACTGATAATCTGTTATGCGCTATCTATGATATGAATATACTCATCAAAAAATCTGTACAGATATCGGCTAGGTCTATATCTTTTGTAACAGTATTGTCGTTTGTAGGTGTTTTATGATGATAGTATTAATTCGGTAAGAACTGTAGTGTGTGTAATTTTCATGTGATTGGGAGTAATATTTCACTAACAATACATAGCGAGATTTGAACCAGCGATTTTTAAGTGTAAAAGACATATAAACAAAACAACACACACGCACGCACGCACGCACGCACGCACGCACGCACGCACGCACGCACGCACGCACGCACGCACGCACGCACGCACGCACGCACGCACGCACGCACGCACGCACGCACGCACACACACACATTATAGACTGTTGTCAATAATTTCAAAATGTAGTTATCAGTGCGTTATCAGTCCGATTGATCTGTTTGCTATTATTGCACAACAATTCATAAAAGATAAATGTCATTAATCGTAGGCTAGTTATTGGTTCCCCGTTGGCTTAATTCATAACAGTGCTGAATTCCATAAAAGAAACCATGGTTCAAATCTCTCAAAAGACCTCAGCTAGATGGTGCCCAGTTCGAAACAAATTCAAAGGGTATGCACTAGTGTAAGGGTATAATACAGAAATAGGAGCAATGAGGGAACCCCCAGTGTGGGGTTAAGGCACAAGCCCACATAAACCCCCCTACAGAAAAGAGAGGAGACGGAGAGAGAGGCCGGCCAGAGGCTGGTGATAATGCGGGGATTCTCCCGGATAGGTGGGGTCCGGGAGTTTATTGTTTTTTGTTTGCTACCTATATCTTTACAAACAAATTAGATAGCTGACAGTAAGGGTTTCGCTTATAAAATAATAAATCATAAAAAACTAAGTAGTTATATACTAGGAGTTTCAGAACAGAACGTGGTGGGCCACCACCAGGTGATAACCGAGCCAGTCATTCCATTGGTAAATATTTAAAATAGTATTCTCTTGGTCTGCAAATGGACATTTGGAATGAATAAACATTTTGAATAAATTTATGTGTGAAAAGGAGGTCACGCACCCTCTCACAATCTTCCCCGGGGCTGGGCTGAATGAATTTACCTCTGTGGCGAGGATTTAATAAAGTTAGCTATGTCATACACTTTTCTTTTAGGAGGATATTCAATGATGTCTACCAGAATTTTCATTGGTAATCTGATTCCCACACTTGAAAGTACAACTGCGGAACCTTCAATAATCGCATCGTGTATCGACCCGGACGTGCAGACTAGATGTATATTCTCATCAGTCACTGATATCACCTCGTTATTGTTGGATTTATCATAGTATTTACCTATAGGCTTTCCAACTTCATCGAATCTATGATGTACGCAGGCCATAGGGTTACGTAGCAATGCCCCACCATTCATGAATGCTTTATCTGGGATTCGATCCTGAGTCATGTTGACTACTCTAAAGTTAGGCATTGTAATTGATGTGTTGTTGATTCCAATACGTTTTTCACTGATCATCTGATGGACCTCATCGGAGAAACGCTTTGTTTATATAGTTAAACAATGTGTATAGATTACTGGCTTTCTCATCAGGCTTAGCAACAACTTCATACTCTAAGGTTGGCTATTTCTGAACTTGAAGTTGAGGAAAGGAATTCCGACCATGGGATGCTGCTACGTGGCCTACATGCTTCTCTCCCTCAAAACGGTAACGTAATGGATAACGATGTCCATCTATCATGATAAAGACACTTGCGTACTCAACATTATGTTTCCCAGCTCGAATATGGGCCCAGTCGATTTGTAAAACATGAAGACCTGATTGTTCAGCTTTTTGAAAATCGGAAATAATATCTTCAACCCAGAGGATAGACATATTGTGGCTATGTTGTTACATAAAATGTTTCATAAGGTGTCTCATAAAATAGCTCATAAAATATATTGCAAGATATACTTAGGAAGTCATTTCTCTAATACTGAATTATAGATGTTCATGTGCCATACCACCAGGTGATGCCCTATTAGAGAAACGAACTGTATAGGTAATCAAGCTAACTGATCTGAAACTCAAACATGGGGTACCCTGAAGAGCTATGGAGTTACATGCATGGTGTAGGCTGTGCAGCACGGCCGGAAAAAAAGTGGCAAGATCATTACATAAACGGGGCGACTATGCAAATAAATCACTTGAGTTCTGGAGAACTTCTCCTGACCTATTATTCACAATAGTAGTAGACGAGTTACTTGCCCGAAAACCCCCACCAGGCACCGAGTTAGGGGTTAGACGCTATCCACTGACAGCAATTATATATATATATATATATATATATATATATATATATATATATAAAAAAAATATATATATATATATATATATATATATATATATATATATATATATATATATATATATATATATATATATATATATATATATATATATATATATATATATATATATATATATATATATATATATATATATATATATATATATGTAAATGTGTTGCTAGATTTTTTATTTTAGAGTAATTTCATCAATGAGGCAGTCGAAGCACATCTTGTGCAGTTGGGTCTCTACATTGTAATACGTATCCTCATCTGTGAGTTTCTTGTGCAGGTGTGGCTCTGCTTTGGGCTTCCTGTATGGTGCTGGAATGGGTGGCTCACTAGCACGGAGTGTGGGGGTCGCGGTGGGCCCTACGTTGTAATACACCTCCTCATCTGTGAACTTGTTGTGATTATATGTATCCATGGTTCGGAATCTTATGAGTAAACCTTTACTAATAGTGGATTTGTAGAGGAAGTCTTGTACTTGTCTGGCGTGAATAAACGTATGATGTTGTAGGTCTAAATGAAAGTTTTGTACTTGCCTGGCATGATCTGAACAATGGATGGAGGCCCACTGGGGTGGGGTGGGGGGTTGCGGTGGGCCCTACATTGTAAAACACATCTCAGCCAGCCGTCGGCTCTGTTCTGACAACCCACCTGTAGCCGCCGGTCGGCGATCAGCAGCTACCCCTGTAGCCCCCTCTGTTCTGACAGCCCACCTCCCTCCTGTAGCCGTGGATCGTGGATCGGCAGCCCCCACAACGTTCTGTTCTGAAACACCTAGTATATAACTACTTCCTTAGTACATGGACAAACACGGACCATCTGTGCTAGCCGCCGTTTATGAACAACGGCGATGTAATACACACCTTGTATAGTACATCGTTGGAAATTATGCTGCCTGGGCATCGGTGTCCAGTGATGCTGCAGAGGTGTTTCCTGTGGCATGTATCAAGTTTGTCTAGAGCGGCCTTTGGCGCTGCCCTGCTGTTGCAGTTTTACAGCATCAAGGATATGCAGGTTGCGTTGTATAAACGTAGTCCTTCTGTTAAGGGCATGCTTGATCTACGAATTCGTAGCTTCCAGAAGGACCCACGAGGCAGCGGGCAGCGATGTCAACAGTACTGCGGAGCAGTGAGCCCAGGATTTTACTTTTCCTACAGCGTTCGCTGCCACGGAATGGATAGGCATTTTCTTCCTTTGTCGATATGTATATATGGGCAAATCCTGTTTTAGATTCATTCATGAAGAGATTCTCAATTTTCGTTTGCTTGCAACTATTGGGAGCAGTTCGTCAATGGGCTTCTTTACCTCGCCTATTAAGTTCACATCGTCGACCTATTCTATCTATATCGTCATACCCGCTATGTACATTGCGGGGTTTGGTCTTGTGGAATCTTCCCGCACATGTTTCAAGGCAGCAGCAAGGTAACAGGGGAAAGGCACATGAAATAATCCATCTCCCTGTGGTGAGCCGAGTAATGTCTCAAACGCTGCAGACTTCACTGACCTGACTCGTACTCTCGGCTTGGTATCTGCAAGTAGTCGTCTCATCTTCATTGCAACTAACCTGACGTAGCACATCTAGGATCTTGGAATGTTTGACTGTGTCGAAGGCTCGTGACATGTCAATGCCCATTTTGTGGAAATGACTATTGACACAAGGTGGCATTGCGTTCATACAATGTCTGCGTCCATGTTTGAAAGCACCTTTACATGATCCAGCAAAGTCATCGATCTTGTCTCGGATGTGGCTTGGAGTTACATGGATAGGATATGCTGCTGAGGACCACAATTGGTCGCAGATTGGCTGGGGGTCGATGGCCTCTTGGGCTAGGGCAGCACGATAACGGTGTCTTGGCCTACATCATCGATGGGATGGTGGCGCATAAAAGTTGAATTGATTAGGTGCATGCTCGGTTTTGAGATACTGTCACTTGCGTATTTAAATAGTTCATCGCTCATGCCATGAGATCCGGAAGCACGTCCATTTGTCTGCTGTTTTATTTGGTGTTAGTAATGGCCTTGGGTCTGTCACTTGAGAACTGGTTCAAGGGCTCATTATCGTGGTCAGTGAACTATTCGTTGAATCATTCCCGAATTGGCCCAGCTTTGCTTTCGCCGTGGTAAAGTGACCTTCAAAGTTGTGCACAGTAAGTGGTGGTGTGTAGTCACTTACACACAGGCTCGAGCCCACATGGGTCAATTTGAATGCTGCTTCGCCATCGGTCCTGCCAGTCCATGGGCAGCAAAGACTCACATTATATTCCTACCCCCACCAATCAAACAAACTATAATTTCCTGTTATATTAAACTATGCCAGGATTAATAATTTATATATCTTAGCATGCGACGCATGACACAATTTGATTTTCAAGGGGTACAGTTGCTAACATGATCCATCCAAATCTCTACGCGCTCGCACATGTGTCTGTGTACATGCCTGCTTGCTTGCCCACCCGCCCGCCCGTCCGCCTGCTTGCCTGACTGACTGACTTACTGACTAACTGACTTGACTGACTTGACTGACTTGACTGACTTGACTGACTTGACTGACTTGACTGACTTGACTGACTTGACTGACTTGACTGACTTGACTGACTTGACTGACTTGACTGACTTGACTGACTTGACTGACTTGACTGACTTGACTGACTGACTGACTGGCTGGCTGGCTGGCTGGCTGGCTGGCTGGCTGGCTGGCTGGCTGACTGACTGACTGACTGACTGACTGACTGACTGACTGACTGACTGACTGACTGACTGCGTGTGTCCGAACAAATGATGTCAGAGTTATCATTCGGAAGATGAATTACAAGATGGCCCCTATATGTGACAGCCAAACTGGATTTTGTATTAGACCCATACTGTCGATTTCGCGAAGTGTTTCCCGCAGTCCAATGAGCCTATGAAGATAAATGTTAGCAGAGTCATCATCCGGAAAGTAATTTTCAAGATGACCACATGTTGTTCATGGCATGTTAGATTTTGCATCATCGTCGATTTCAATCAGTTTATTTCTCATCATCGATTCTTATGAATCTTTGAAGTTTCAAACCGATCCAACATGTCTTAGTTGAGTTAACGGTTCATCCAGACCACCCGGTAGCACACCCGTCCACACACCGGCCAAGCAACTTTGGTACCAACCCGGAGGGACCATCACATTATACCACGCAATGCTTTTTAGGGTATAAAACAATGATCTAGGATATAAATTCCAAGTGTCGGTTTGGTTTAGTGAATATGACTCATGACTACTTTATAATTACTGGAGAACCTGGTTCGTGCCTGAGTCGTGCACTATCTCGCCGTCGTTGGGAACATGGGCAATCTCCTTCGCTCATTGACTCTCGCCACCCAGGAATATAAATGGGTACCAGTGTAAACCTGGGGGAAATTAGCGATTATATACTGAAAATAAAATCAGCCTAAATATGTCCTGAATGGCACATAGAAATTAGGAACCAGACCATTCTTTCACTTTTATTTATGCCCCGCCCATCACTAGCTAAGCTTCACCCACACCTCGCATGTATTGGGATCGATCGACCCCTGAGCTCCATGACTATCAATTTCCAGAAAACTATACAGATAAGCTGTTAAATATTTTGAAACTAATTTGCCTGGGCGCTGTTACTGCCTATGGTAGTGGCAGCAACAGCGTCCAGTTAAATTAGTTTCAAACTATTCAAAATAATGTTTATTAAATAGTAAAGACATACAATTCATAAAACGTGTCGGACTATTAAGTGCTAAACGCGGACTATTTTTAATCATTTATAACGTCACGATTATGACCTCATTCTACACGTTACGTAGTTGATTATGACGTCATATGATGGATAGATAAACTTGGAAAGGGTGAATGAATGGTGAGA
>CM067369.1:31228974-31397960 GCA_034401795.1 Chaetoderma sp. LZ-2023a
TACGTCACACTCATAATGACGTATTATGACTCCGTCACGATGCTGGAAATGTCCGTCAAGTTTATGAATCGTATGTCTTTGATGAATTTACAATTTAATAAACATTCTGTTAAATAATTTAAAACTAATTTGACTGACAGAAACAGCCCCCTAGTCAATATTAGTTTCAAAACATCACATCCCTTACAAAAGGGATATGCGTTTTTTTACCTTAGAAGACGACCCTCCATGAAACTAACGCTCGCCATATCAGGAATTTTATAGGTCACCGTCAGAGAGCTCTCACCATTCAATCACTCTTTCCAAGTTTATCTATCCATCATATGACGTCATAATTAACTACGTAACGTGTAGAATGACGTCATAATCGTGACGTTATGAATGATTAAAAATAGTCCGCGTTTAGCACTTAATAGTCCGACTCGTTTTATGAATTGTATGTCTTACTATTTAATAAACATTATTTTGAATAGTTTGAAACTAATTTGACTGCACGCTGTTGCTGCCACTACCATAGGCAGCAACAGTGCCCAGGCACATTAGTTTCAAATATTTAACAGCTTATCTGTATAGTTTTCTGGAAATTGATAGTCATGGAGCTCAGGGGTCGATCGATCCCAATACATGCGAGGTGTGGGTGAAGCGTAGCTAGTGATTGGCGTGGCATAAATAAAACTGAAAGAATGGTCTGGTTCCTAATTTATATGTGCCATTCAGGACATATTTAGGCTGATTTTATTTTCAGTATATAATCGCTAATTTCCCCCAGGTTTACACTGGTACCCATTTATATTCCTGGGTGGCGAGAGGCAATGAGCAAAGGAGATTGCCCAAGTTCCCAACGACGGCGAGATAGTGCACGACTCAGGCACGAACCAGGTTCTCCAGTAATTATAAAGTAGTCATGAGTCATATTCACTAAACCAAACCGACACTTGGAATTTATATCCTAGATCATTGTTTTATACCCTAAAAAGCATTGCGTGGTATAATGTGATGGTCCCTCCGGGTTGGTACCAAAGTTTCTTGGCCGGTGTGTGGACGGGTGTGCTACCGGGTGGTCTGGATACACCGTTAACTCAACTAAGACATGTTGGATCGGTTTGAAACTTCAAAGATTCATAAGAATCGATGATGAGAAATAAACTGATTGAAATCGACGATGATGCAAAATCTAACATGCCATGAACAACATGTAGTCATCTTGAAAATTACTTTCCGGATGATGACTCTGCTAACATTTATATTCATGGGCTCATTGGACTGCGGGAAACACTTCGCGAAATTGACAGTATCGGCCTAATCCAACTTGCAATTTGGCTGTCACATATAGGGGCCATCTTGAAATTCATCTTCCGAATGATAACTCTGACATCATTTGTTCGGACACATGCAGTCAGTCAGTCAGTCAGTCAGTCAGTCAGTCAGTCAGTCAGTCAGTCAGTCAGTCAGTCAGTCAGTCAGTCAGTCAGTCAGTCAGTCAGTCAGTCAGTCAGTCAGTCAGTCAGTCAGTCAGTCAGTCAGTCAGTCAGTCAGTCAGTCAGTCAGTCAGTCAGTCAGTCAGTCAGTCAGTCAGTCAGTCAGTCAGTCAGTCAGTCAGTCAGTCAGTCAGTCAGTCAGTCAGTCAGTCAGTCAGTCAGTCAGTCAGTCAGTCAGTCAGTCAGTCAGTCAGTCAGTCAGTCAGTCAGTCAGTCAGTCAGTCAGTCAGTCAGTCAGTCAGTCAGTCAGTCAGTCAGTCAGTCAGTCAGTCAGTCAGTCAGTCAGTCAGTCAGTCAGTCAGTCAGTCAGTCAGTCAGTCAGTCAGTCAGTCAGTCAGTCAGTCAGTCAGTCAGTCAGTCAGTCAGTCAGTCAGTCAGTCAGTCAGTCAGTCAGTCAGTCAGTCAGTCAGTCAGTCAGTCAGTCAGTCAGTCAGTCAGTCAGTCAGTCACTCAGTCAGTCAGTCAGTCAGTCAGTCAGTCAGTCAGTCAGTCAGTCAGTCAGTCAGTCAGTCAGTCAGTCAGTCAGTCAGTCAGTCAGTCAGTCAGTCAGTCAGTCAGTCAGTCAGTCAGTCAGTCAGTCAGTCAGTCAGTCAGTCAGTCAGTCAGTCAGTCAGTCAGTCAGTCAGTCAGTCAGTCAGTCAGTCAGTCAGTCAGTCAGTCAGTCAGTCAGTCAGTCAGTCAGTCAGTCAGTCAGTCAGTCAGTCAGTCAGTCAGTCAGTCAGTCAGTCAGTCAGTCAGTCAGTCAGTCAGTCAGTCAGTCAGTCAGTCAGTCAGTCAGTCAGTCAGTCAGTCAGTCAGTCAGTCAGTCAGTCAGTCAGTCAGTCAGTCAGTCAGTCAGTCAGTCAGTCAGTCAGTCAGTCAGTCAGTCAGTCAGTCAGTCAGTCAGTCAGTCAGTCAGTCAGTCAGTCAGTCAGTCAGTCAGTCAGTCAGTCAGTCAGTCAGTCAGTCAGTCAGTCAGTCAGTCAGTCAGTCAGTCAGTCAGTCAGTCAGTCAGTCAGTCAGTCAGTCAGTCAGTCAGTCAGTCAGTCAGTCAGTCAGTCAGTCAGTCAGTCAGTCAGTCAGTCAGTCAGTCAGTCAGTCAGTCAGTCAGTCAGTCAGTCAGTCAGTCAGTCAGTCAGTCAGTCAGTCAGTCAGTCAGTCAGTCAGTCAGTCAGTCAGTCAGTCAGTCAGTCAGTCAGTCAGTCAGTCAGTCAGTCAGTCAGTCAGTCAGTCAGTCAGTCAGTCAGTCAGTCAGTCAGTCAGTCAGTCAGTCAGTCAGTCAGTCAGTCAGTCAGTCAGTCAGTCAGTCAGTCAGTCAGTCAGTCAGTCAGTCAGTCAGTCAGTCAGTCAGTCAGTCAGTCAGTCAGTCAGTCAGTCAGTCAGTCAGTCAGTCAGTCAGTCAGTCAGTCAGTCAGTCAGTCAGTCAGTCAGTCAGTCAGTCAGTCAGTCAGTCAGTCAGTCAGTCAGTCAGTCAGTCAGTCAGTCAGTCAGTCAGTCAGTCAGTCAGTCAGTCAGTCAGTCAGTCAGTCAGTCAGTCAGTCAGTCAGTCAGTCAGTCAGTCAGTCAGTCAGTCAGTCAGTCAGTCAGTCAGTCAGTCAGTCAGTCAGTCAGTCAGTCAGTCAGTCAGTCAGTCAGTCAGTCAGTCAGTCAGTCAGTCAGTCAGTCAGTCAGTCAGTCAGTCAGTCAGTCAGTCAGTCAGTCAGTCAGTCAGTCAGTCAGTCAGTCAGTCAGTCAGTCAGTCAGTCAGTCAGGCAAGCAGGCGGACGGGCAGGCGGGCGGGCGGGCAGGCAGGCATGTACACAGACACGCGTGCGAACGCGTAGAGATTTGGATGGATCATGTTAGCAACTGTACCCCTTGAAAATCAAATTGTGTCATGCGTCGCATGCTAAGATATTTAAATTATTAATCCTGGCATAGTTTAATGTAACAGGAAATTATAGTTTGTTTGATTGGCGGGGGGTAGGAATATAATGTGAGTCTTTGCAACCCATGGACTGGCAGGACCGATGGCGAAGCAGCATTCAAATGGACCCATGTGGGCCCGAGCATGGGTGTAAGTGACTACACACCACCACTTACTGTGCACAACTCTGAAGGCCACTTTACCTTGATGAAAGCAAAGCTAAGCCAATTCGGGAATGATTCAAGGAATAGTTCACTGACCACGATAATGAGCCCTTGAACCAGTTCTCAGGTGACCGACCCCAAGCCATTGCTAACACCAAATAGAACAGCAGACAAATGGACGTGCTTCCGGATCTCATGGCATGAGCGATGAACTATTTAAATACGCAAGTGACATTATCTCAAAACCGAGCATGCACCTAATCAATTCAACTTTTATGCGCCACCATCCCATCGATGATGTAGGCCAAGACACCCTTATCGTGCTCCCCTAGCCGAAGAGGCCATCGACCCCAAGCCAATCTGCGACCAATTGTGGTCCTCAGCGGCATATCCTACCCAATGTAACTCCAAGCCACATCCGAGACAAGACCGATGACTTTGCTGGATCATGTAAAGGGGCCTTCAAACATGGACGCAGACATTGTATGAACGCAACGCCACCTTGTGTCAGTAGTCATTTCCACAAAATGGGCATTGACATGTCACTAGGCGTCGACACAGTCAAACATTCCAAGATCCTAGATGTGCTACGTTAGGTTAGTTTCAATGAAGATGAGACGACTACTTGCAGATACCAAGCCGAGAGTATGAGTAAAGTCAGTGAAGTCTGCAGCGTTTGAGACATTACTCGGCTCACCACAGGGAGATGGATTATTTCATGTGCCTTTCACCTGTTACCTTGCTGCTGCCTTGAAACATGTGCGGAAAGATTCCACAAGACCAAACCCCGCAATGTACATAGCGGGTATGACGATATAGATAGAATAGGTCGACGATGTGAACTTCATAGGCGAGGTAAAGAAGCCCATTGACGAACTGCTCCCAATAGTTGCAACCAACGAAAATTGAGAATCTCTTCATGAATGAATCTAAAACAGGATTTGCCCATATATACATATCGACAAAGTAAGAAAATGCCTATCCATTTCATGGCAGCGAACCCTGTAGGAAAAGTAAAATCCTGGGCTCACTGCTCTGCAGTACTGTTGACATCGCTGCACGCTTAAGGATGCCCTTAACAGAAGGACTACGTTTATACAACGCAACCTGCATATCCTTGATGCTGTAAAACTGCAACAGCAGGGCAGCGCCAAAGGCAGCTCTAGACAAACTTGATACATGCCACAGGAAACACCTCTGCAGCATCACTGGACACCGATTCCCAAGCAGCATAATTTCCAACGATGCACTATACAAGGTGTGTAATACATCGCCGTTGTTCATAAACGGTGGCTAGCACAGATGGTCCGTGTTTGTCCATGTACTAATGAAGTAGTTATATACTAGAAGTTTCAGAACAGAACGTTGTGGGGGCTGCCGATCCACGATCCACGGCTACAGGAGGGAGGTGGGCTGTCAGAACAGAGGGGGCTACAGGAGGCCGACTGTTGTAGACTGTTTAATCAGTGGTAGCTGCTGATCGCCGATCGGCGACTACAGGTGGGTTGTCAGAACAGAGGCGACGGTTGGCTGAGATGTGTTTTACAATGTAGGGCCCCCACCCCACCCCGCTGGGCCGCCATCCATTGTTCAGATCATGCCAGGCAAGTACAAAACTTTCATTTAGACCTACAACATCATACGTTTATTCACGCCAGACAAGTACAAGACTTCCTCTACAAATCCACTATTAGTAAAGGCTTACTCATAAGATTCCGAACCATGGATACATATAATCACAATAAGTTCACAGATGAGGAGTTGTATTACAACGTATGGCCCACCGCGAACCCCACACTCCGTGCTAGTGAGCCACCCATTCCAGCACCATACAGGAAGCCCAAAGCAGAGATACACCTGCACCCATACAGGAAGCCCAAAGCAGAGCCACACCTGCACAAGAAACTCACAGATGAGGAGGTGTATTTCAATGTAGAGACACAACTGCACAAGATGCTCTTCGACTGCCTCATTGATGAAATTACTCTAAAATAAAAAATCTAACAACACATTTACATATATATATATATATATATATATATCCACAGCAGGGAATTTCAACGACTTCACCCTCTCAGGACAGATCGATAAGAATAGGATAATGACGCTCAAATTCAAGCCTAAGAGCACAGCGGCGAAGGAGGTAGAGCTCCCGCAGGTGGTGAGTAGGTGGGAGATTATGCAGAGCAACAACACCCTGGACACTACCTATGTGAACGATGAGTCCCGAGTCCTGGCTCCACTGGCTTGTGGACCTTCCTATTATGTGAAGGGTGAAGGGTACTATGCCATCAAATGTAATGAAGGCATCACAGAAATCGACTTACAACCGGACATAGAAATCCCTGTCGTGGTGCCACTCTTCTCCCTCCTCGAGAACCCAGCCTTGATGCAGTACAAGCTGTTCCTCCCGGTGTACACCGAGCATCTTCCAGATGTAAAAATGACATCTTCACAACTTCAGGTCTGGCATGATGAGAACGATCAGGAACTCAAACGTGTGGGCTCTAGACAATGAATCCTACATGTAGAGCAAGAGTATCGGCATGCCCAGGCCACGGATAACCAGCGTCTAGAGTTGACATTGCAACGAGGTGCCTCGGATTGCGTAGCAGTAGCAGTCTTGGTTCAGAAAGGAGGGGTTGTCCAGGAGGTGGGGGAGCTAGATGACTTCAAACTTGTGGTGGCTGGGACCAACGCTCACGGTGAGGTGCGCGATCTGGCTGATTGCTGTCTCTATCAACAGCAAACGAAGTCGTATGCTTTACGCCGCCTGACCAGTGGCCACAGGCATCTCGAGTCAGCGCCTGAAGGTCAGTACCACCTCGCAGGAAGGGACATCCCACCTAACCTAGCCAACCAGCTGTGCTTTCATATTGGGAACTTGTTCGGAGAGCGAGGTGGCACTCGCCCGGTTGTAGTAACGGTGCTGTACTTTGGATATGCAAGGGTTAGTGTATCACAAACCACGGGTATTCAGCTTGTAGCTCCGTGAGCTGTGTAGCGCATAACTCTACCAGCTACCACCACTGCTACAACAGCCACTACTACTATGGTCTTGGCTATCTTCTGACCTTCTGCTGCCACATACTAGAGCATCGGCTCGGAGAGCGTTACAACCGCGTAGTACTCATGAGACACGTATCAACGTCTTAGATGTTCTGGGTGGCATGGGCCCTTTGTTGCCGTCGGCGTGCCTCCCTTTGGTGCATATACTCGAGTGCTTTGCTATACACAAACTTCTCCTTAGACAGCTTCTCCATTGCCTGGTTATGACGTTTTCTCTCTACCTCCGCTGCCTTATGGTCAGCGAAGCTGAAACCCCAGTTCGCCAACGCAAACATGCCTGCATTCAAGATTGTGGATGCCATGTCTATGCAGGTGATTTAAATTCACCATATAGTCAGCAGGACCTGCAAGCAATGTATGAACTGGAAGCTTTCAAGGAACCAGTTGATGACTACGATGGGGACTACGATGAGGACTATGATGAGGATGACTATGATGAAGATGAGGACAATGATGAGGATGCCTATGCTGAGGACGCCTATGATGAGGACTATGATGGTGATGATGTAGAGCCAGAATCCTGCCGACTAATCCACCAAGCGAAGGGAATTTATCATACCTATGTGAAGGGCTCTCTTGACCCACTAGCAGCAGTTGGGGCTCCGATTGCTCTGTTCACAATGAAGGCTGGCGAGATGGTCCCCAAAATCGCCAATAATGCTCTCCAGGGAGTTGAGGAGATCTCTGAGGCTATTTCAGCCATCACCTCGGGGGTAGGCACATTCTTTGACATTGCCGGTCCATGGCTCCCGTATGTTGCGATAGCACTTTTAGTCATCTGGGCTGCCAAACTTCTAAGACATGCTATATAAGATGGTTTCTCTGCATGACCTCGTCAAGTCCCTTGACTGGCAAGCCTTTGTCGATAAGCTACCCTTCAGTGACAGCGCTAGCACTCCAGGGATTAGACAACAGTGTTCACAGGTATTCGAAGAGCTGTTCAGCCAGAAGGACTACTGTCGGATGAACAATGGCCGTCTGTTTGTCTGTCTAGAGTTTTCCCGAGCTGTACAGGAGAGGACAGGAGTCGACGTCAGCGATGCAATCCGAGAGTTCACCCGCCGTCGCAGTTTGAACAACTGCCTCTCTTGAAGGTCTGTATTACCGGCCCAGTGGCTATCTTCACGAGCCTCACCAGCTGCTCGAGGCTGCACGTCGCAAGGGTCATAGATTCACCTTGGAGATGGTTAGCTAGTGGATTACCAGGCAGGCGATGTGGCAGATCTACAGACCTGTCAATGGCACATTCAGTATGCACACTTCGATGAACCTGTCCCAGACAGAGACCAGCAGGCTGATGTGCTGTTCATTCCGCATGATCAGGTCTGTTCCATAGGAACATGCAAGACCTACAAGTACACCCTTACTATCGTGGATATCGCCAGTAGATACAAGGCGGCAGTGCCTCTCACGGATAAGTCTGCATGTCAGATGGCTACATGGTTCCAGAATATCTATGAAGACCCACAAAATACCCTCCCGTGGCCAGAGTTACTGCAAATGGATGAGGGTAAGGAGTTTAGAGGTGAAACTATGGCCCTCATGCAGAAACATGGTGTGGCAATTAGGCGAGGCGAGGTGGGACATCACCATGACCAGGCTATCGTTGAGCGGTGTACCCAGACACTGGCAGAGAGGCTGTTCCCACAGCAGTATGCTCAGTAAATGACTGTCCTCGTCCCGACTGGCGGTAATTCCAGGGTATGGGTGAGAGGGTTTCACATTGTGGTGGAGAGATCCAATGCTGAGGTTACTAGACTGATAGGAGAGAAGCTTGACAATGACATTCAGTGATTCTCTGTGGTCCAACCTCGATGCTCTGTTCAAGAGCTATGCTCTGAGGACAGACTTGCTTCTGATTCCATGGTTCAGTATGTGTATGAACCTGGCGATTTGGAGGGTGGACGTAGGCGGGCGACTGACCTCAACAGGTCAATAGATGTACACAAGATTGATAAGTATGTGGATACGGCTGGACAGCCTACGCGGGCACACCAGCACCAGTCCTAGGCGGCCGTTTGTGCGAGAGGAGCTCCAGCTTATCCCTACAGACACCCAGCTACCTCCACTGGGAGTGCTTACGTCGAGTATCCCTCCTCCACTGATTGCTGGTTGATGTCACATGATGATCATACATTACCCAGCAGCACTTCACCATTCCATTGGAGTGATGGCATCCTCGTGACCTCGGATGTAAGGCTCCATCCACGGTGGCTGATTGAAACATAGAATCCTGTGCACTTTCTTCAACCTCATTCCTAAACTAAGGTAGAGCTTCAGGTTGTGGACATAGCGCTTGTTGTCTCTCAGGTTAGGCACCAGTTTTTCTATTGCCGTCTCCGCTATCGACTTGCCCAATGCACGCTGATACTCTGAGAGCCACTCTCTCTTCACCTTCATGCATTCAGGCGCCAGCAGGTAGGCATTGTGCATGTCATGCAGCTCATGTGGGTACTCAAGGTCAACCTCTAGGATGTAGCACTTTTCATCATCATGGGGATGTTGTGTAATCTCTTTGACATAAGTGTCCTGTTCTGTAGGAACGACCCACTCAAACCCCCGAGTCGGTACGTATTGGCTTATTGCCCAGCCATAGAGATTGTTAGCATCCAGATACATGATGTAGCTTGTCGGCTGTTAGGGATTATAGCCGGCTAAGCCACATGCCCGTGGTTTGTTTGCCTTAGCATAGTGTTTGCTGACCATTGATACACTACCCTTGAGTCCTTTCTCTATGAAGAAATGCATGTCGTAGCCAGTGAGGAGCTCCAGCTCCACACCTGTCTTCCTTAGAAGTACATCCCTGCTCAACCCCGGCTCGTGTAAGTGTGCTGGGTCCAGATAATATTGCTGGAGGCACGTGATGCGGAAGTTCTTAAGGACATCTGCAAGGAACAGAGCGTCAGACCGCAGATAGAGGTCATGATAGTCGCCCATGGTCTGGCAGCCGAACTGGGCCCAGACAGCACGTGCGTGGTTGTATTCAATGTCAGATATTCCCTCGCCAGAGAGTTTACTGTAGAAAGCAGCTTGAGGTTGGAGAGAGATCTCATTGAAATGGGGCCACCCAGCCATGTACTCATAGGGGTATACACCTATGTGGAGCAGGAGCTCATGCTTGGCAGTGCTAGGTTCATGCCGTTTTGTAAGTGGGAACGGTGTGGAACTAGCTACCAGCTTGTCAAGTGATGCTGAGAGGAACTGGGCTGTGTCGATGAACCATAGCCGTTGATCTGTCCCTCTGTGGGGGAGATGGCCTGCATGATTAGGTGAGAATCGTACCCACGCAGGTTATGGAACACGACTGGGATGGTGGTGGGATTAGGGTTAAGACACAGCTTTAGATTATACACATTGTGTGCTGCTCCCCGGTAGAGACAAGTGATGTGGCAGTGATCTCTGACACTATCTATGACTCCGTCACGAGCTAATGGTCTGTCACCCACATGGCCACTGACCACGGTTTTATGAGCTCGCCAGTCCTCTATTGTCATCTCCTTCAGCCTAAGATCGGCGAGCACAGCCGTTATCTTCTCCTCTTCCTGGGCCACCCGGTCCAGGAAGTGCTTATCTACATCTTCTCCTCGATACAGCACTGGTAGCTCACTGGCACCATCACAGCGAACCACAATGTATGAGAACCCACAGATCTCATGGTGTTGCGTTTTCTGTGTGCTGCTCTGAGCCGGATTCGCCTCTGGCTCCTCAATCTTGGTTGTTAGGGCTTCAAAGTCAGCATAGATGATGAAGGCACCTTGAGTTGCTTGTGGTAGTTGGTGAACTGTATTAGCTTCCTGTTCTCTGTAGGCATTTTTATGCACATTTGACTGTCACTGATACCACATCACTCTGGTTTGTGCTTGATGAGGTCTTTGCGGGAATAACAGTGGAGACAGCACTCGCATAAGCGCTTTCTCTCATTACACCGACTCTGATCATGGAGCAGACGATTCAAGTCCTTTATCCAGGTATAGTGTTGCCTGCTGCCCTTCTCAATACGCAGCAGATTTGTCCTCGGAATGTCTGGGTCAGCCTCACTCAGCTGCAGTGGGTATACACCCTTGTCATGTCCGAATACATTAATGGCCAGGCCATTCTGCTGCTCAACACGCTTAAGCTGGTGGAGAGAGGTTGGAGAGTCTACACCGCTGAAGTCAAGGGTCTCCCAGTGCCCTTAATACTTCGATGTCTGCTGGGCATTACTGTCTGCAGGATAACCAGCAGCAAAGAGAGACCAGCGAAGACAGTTGTCATCATTGGTCTGGACATTAACCATGGTACAATGTGGCTTAATCGAAGCATGGAGATCGATGTAGGACCCACCACGTAGTGGTTGATATCTGGCGATGTTGAGGTACAATACATTAACCTGGTCGACTGCCCAGCTAGACCCCTTGTGGGTGTAGCTCTCAAGGCCTTGCGCACCTTGCCTTTGACCTCCTTCACAGCCTCACTAATATTGCTTACTTTCAGGAAGGCATGCAGCTTAGACCAGAACGGGGGATTTGTGGTGACCTCTGTCCCACATTCTTCTCCTTGTGGAGGGTGATCTTGAGAGCAAGGGAGAACTTCACCCCCTTCAGGTCGAGGAGCTCTTCCACCAACTTCCTCTCGATCGTGTCCCAGTTTTTATCCAGGAAAGCTATTGGATCTTTTTCCCCATGTCCAGGCAATTCCCATCCCCGCAGATGGTTCCTGATTGCATGTGAGACCTTCACAAATCATGGGCGGATGTCCCTCATTTCCTGGATTATAGCATCAGAACAACTGTCGATTGCCTCATCACTACGTGTCTTAGGCGATGCTTTAGATAAATATCTTAACATCGGTAAATTGTGTGATATTCTGTTAGGGAATCATTTTGCTTTTCAATCTTTACAACCTCATAGTAATATAGACAGAACAAATCTCGGTAGAATGAACGGTCGTTCGTAGCCTGAGATATTCCGGAGTTGTTTGTATAAGATCTAGTGGCAGATATGAGTGGGACATCTCTGTCACATTCTTAAATGCATTTATTAAATATTTGCTATTCCCAGGAAACATTTGTTGAGATAAGCAACGTATGGATGAGCCGTCCCCCGGATTCTTAAAAAGCACGATATAATGAGAATTAATTGAAATGTCTCTGTGACATCGCGATTTGTGAAATAGATTTTGAACTATGAATATAATACTGCAGTTCTCATGGTGTGAACGACGTGTGAATAAAACAGACATTTGACCACCAGCATCAGATCTGTCCATAAGGTCATCTACAATCAATAAGTTCCTACGATTTCTGTCTAGTTCAATAGAGTCAATGCCTTCTATAAACTTTCCCTCTCAAAGAATTATACGAAGGCTGTCAGGCTCCATAGCACCATATTATTTTTTCAGGGGTGGGGGTTATCCCAATGCCTTCAGATATTAAACGTTTTATAAGCTCTGTCTTGCCACTCTGTGTCGGGACTGCCATAAGCATAGTGAACGGATGTTTCAGTAATATAGACGTACTTGAGATTACTTCCGTGTTCATTTCGTCCCCTTCTGAATATAAGCCAGCAAATAACGTTTGAACAATTTCAAACCTATTTAAATGACTGTCAAAAAACTACCCCTGAGTAATATTTTCAAGAGAGAATATCTATGAATTTGCCGAATATTTTGAGAACATTTTGACAGAAAAATAGTACAACAACTACTTTCAGATAAATAGTTTTAGAAAAATATGCAACAAATTTAAAGTTATTATTTCTATTGAAATCATTAATGCAGAGATTAGTTTCTTACCAGTCAAGAGAGCGGCAATCAACACCACTGCCACTGTATAGATAACGTATTTCATCCTGGCTACATCCTGGTTACATCCTGATAAGTGAGAGATGATCTCTGCAGTGTGTTGAGTAGGGGAGAGGTGAGAGAGGGAAATTGTTTAAGGCGATTTTGTGAAGCTCTTGTAAAACTGACAGTAAGCCTACCTAAGCTGATTTGAGAGGCTTTGAAAACTGACAGATTATAGATTTACACTAACCCATATATGTTGAATGTTTTGAGACTAATTTGACTAAGAAAACATTTATGAAAGATTACGACAATGAACCCTTACGTAATCGTGATTGTGACGTCAGACAATACATGACACATATAATACTTATACAACATTGAAAAATTTAAAAAGGCCATGTCTGAGGTAGACTGGAATGAAGTGATAGATATAGAGTCATGTGATGATGCCTACACCAAGCTCCACAACATATGCACTAATATCTTTGAGCACAGTTTCCCCATGAAAGAAAAGAAATTATTCAAGCACAACCCTACTAAACCATGGCTGACAAGAGGATTGATATCTGCCTGTCATAAAAAACAGCAACTTTATTTGACATTTATAAAATGTCAAACAAAGTATAATGAGACAAAGTTTAAAAAATATAGAAATAAGTTGGACCAAATAATAAAAACATCAAAAAAGAACTATTATCAGAATAAATTTGAGCATTCCAAAAATGATATAAATGAAACCTGGAAAATCATAAAATCACTTTGAATAAAAACAATAGAAAAGCACAACAGACCCAGTTTCTCTACAATAATAAGGTAATCATGGATAACAATGAAATCGCAAACAGTTTCAATCAATATTTTTTTAACATAGGTCCAGATCGCTCAAAGAAAATCATATCTACATCAGGAATTAAATACAGTGATTACTTCACAGATACTTCTGCTTATCAATCCTCTTCACTTTTTGCTTATCCTGTTAACAATGAAGAAATCTTTACTATACTTAATTCACTTAATCCTGCGAAAAGTGCCGGCGTAGATGGGTTTAAATGGAACATATTTAAACACTGCATATTTGATTTACTAACGCCACTCAACCATATCTGCAATCAATCACTAGTACAAGGCATATGTCCATCAAAACTAAAATCTGCATGTGTCACTCCAATATATAAAGCAAGACTCGTCCAACTTCACAAATTACAGGCCACTTCCACTTTTCTCTAAATTAATGGAGCGATTAATGTATAATAGATTAATTAATTATCTAGAAAAAAAGGAAATTTTATATGCTTCACAGTATGGATTCCGCCAGAAACACACAACAATGTGTCATAATAATTGAATCAATTGAAAAGAAAGAACATATACTTGGCATCTTTTTGGACCTTTCAAAAGCTTTTGATACTATCAATCACAATATATTATTAGGAAAACTTGCCTATTACGGAATCCGAGGATGTGCACTTGGCTGGTTTCAGAGCTATTTAACTGATAGAACACAATGCGTGCTATTTAATGCAACCTGCTCTGAAAACAGGAAATTAACCTGTGGTGTTCCTCAGGGGTCAATTCTTGGCCCTCTGCTGTTTTTACTCTATATTAATGACTTTCCCAAATTTGCCACAATTTGTCACTAATACTGTTTGCCGATGACACTAATGCCTTTTGCTCTGCCAAAAACTTAGATATATTATATGAAAGAGTAAATAAAGAAATGGAAGAAGTTATTAACTGGTTCAAAGTAAACAAGCTATCATTAAATGTTGATAAAACAAACTACATGCTATTTTCAAAGTCTAGACAATCGGGAAACAATAGTATTCCAAAAATCTATATTAATAAAAAAGAAATTGAAGAAGCTCCTTTTGCTAAATTCTTAGGAGTTTATTTAGACAAGAACCTGACCTGTGGCAAACAAATTGAGGTAGTCACAGCTAAACTAGCAAGAGGTATGGGGGTCATTCGAAGACTAAAGCCATACCTAACACAAGCTACCATCAAAACCCTGTATTCCACATTGATCCCTCCACACCTAACATACTGCAATGCCATCTGGACTAACACACAAAAAACCAAATTAACAAAATTGCAAAGCATGCACAAAAAATGCATTAAAATGTTCTCCAAAACAGCAAAGGGTCAAAACATCTTCAAAACACAAAAACTTCTTAAACTCACAGACATAGGCAAGTCACAGATGATCAGCATTTCCAGAGCCTTTCATCACAAAATCCTACCTAAATCTATAACCCACAGCTTTGCAAACAACATCGAAATCCACACATATAACACTAGGATCAAACATGATCTCCACATTAGATACACACGAACAGACACAGGGAAACGTAGAATTTCAGTTGGTGTCGTCAAAGCATGGAATAGTATAGATAAACACACACGCGAAAAAATACTAACACTAAAATCATACAAAGACATAATTAAAACTAGTATACTCAATACATACTAGATCTGGAAAACACAATGCCAAGAAAACTAAGATCACACACTCCTGTATCATTGCCATAGCTACTATCATAACAACCACTCACTACTACTACTACTACTACTACTACTACTACTACTACTACTACTACTACTACTACACCATAATGCACTATTACAGCTATTGTGACTACTGCTTCCTTCAATCTGACGCACTTCAACAAGTGCTACTACTAAATAGTAACCTATGGGTTGAGCTGGGGTAATTTGCATGCATGACCCCCATCCCCCTTCCTCCCCCCCCCCTCCAAATATAAATCTCTAATCTCAATAACTAAAAGGAAAAACATAGATGTATTGTATCGTCTGTTCTTTTTTCTATGTCTACTTAGCTCAGTACTGTATCTGTACATTCACAAGTATGTCTCACATTCTATGCGAAGCTGTGTGTATAATTGTCTATGTATGTTTAATGTTAGGTGTCCGCCACAACTATAGGCAATGGCTTCGGCGGACAACCTGTATTGAAAGTATGTAAATTAGTATCCAAGAAGCAAATAAATAATATTGAATCTTGAATCTTGGATCTTGAATCTTGAAAAAAGGACATAATTTCATTTTGATATCAGATACTTGTATGACAGATCAAACATAGGAAGTTCACAGGATGGAGAGATGAAAATATCACAGACACGGATATTATATTATAAGTTTTATTGAATATAAACCACATATATAATACACATAGATTGCTTATATGGTAGAATATATCAAATATGATTAAAGCTATTTTTAATGAAAAAAAGACATATCTATATTAAGACTACTTATTATATTCATTAAGAGTACTTATTAGTTTCATATTCATATGATAATACTATTACAATTTTCCCAATACTGATACACAAGGCATATAATCTCAATAATCTCATCACACCAACACGTCTTCACATTCGTAATAAATCCTCAGCACGACGAGCTAAAACCAGTGATCCTTTCAGGAATTGTAGAATTTCAAAGATTCAGATTATCTGAGAGGCAGCTTCCATGTAAAATGGAATATTATCCACCGTGTTGAGATAATAGTCAACATCGAGGCAAGAATGTTCCCGTTGACTACCGTTCTCAGTCTGACATCCATTACATTCTTCCCTGGCTATCTTATCTATTAGATCAGATAACATATCAGTATAAAACATCTTTATCCTCTTCTGAACATTCAAACTAGGACAATAGTGAGGATTTAGTCCATAGCGATACTCTATAAATGTCATAGGATGATTACATATGGCACAGTTCTTGAAGCTTTTATCAGCTCTCTCGTTTACAGCACATTTCGGAACTTTACCTGCCGGAACAATCGGAATTAAGTCATTATAATCACATTCCGAGTCACTAAAATTAGGTTTGAAAAGATCAAAGCATTTACGTTTAGTTCACCAGGCTGTTTATAATTCATTACAACAGTCACCACCGGGGGTGGGGGGGGGGGTGGGGGTGGAGAAGGATCGGTGAAACTTATTCCAATCAAACAGCGTAATAAATACGGCGACCCGATCCTGGAGTTTCCAAATAATCCAATCAGTTCTTCCCGTGCTTTATCACCTTTTAGCCCAATTGCAGTTTCATCAATATCGAGTGTCTTATATACATTCCTTATACTTAATAGATCATCAAACCTGTCCAGTTCTGCTTGAACCATGCTTACCCTTCTTTTTCTTCTTAGGATGGCAGCTAACCTCAATCCTATCAACTGCAGTCAACAAATCCTTATCTGACAAAGTTGACAATTCAGATGATCTAGAACCTAATGGTGTAGCAGATGATGATGTTCCACCAAGAACCAACGCAATCAAAATATCAGTCACGTTGCTCTTTATGCTTCTCAGATGAAAAATAGACAGATGAATTCCGTTTCAGGTAGGATAGAGTCCAATTCGTTACGCCAATATCTATGAATATCGACACCTGGAAACTTGTCATTTACACATATACGAGTTACATCAACCAATATACAATTGTAGTCTCCAAATAAACCACCACAGCATTCCTCAAAATCACCTATAAGACAGCTAAAGTCGTAAAAGGCAATTCCAGTAATATACACACCACGTTTCGTAGGATAAACTTCAGGATGAAACTGTCTAAAGTCAACACATGTATCACCATTTATCAACTCTAAGTTAACGACTATTAGATAGTTCCAAATTGAATGAAGAATTCTTGAGGTATCTATCAACTTTGTCAACTTTTCCACCCACGATGTGACAGCGTTTATATATTTCTGAAAAAAATCCTGATGCTGCTTTTCTAGACAAAATTTGATGTAGAAATCCAAAAGTATCCTATCCTTTTATACATTACAACACTTCCCCTCCGGAAGTATAGTTTCTGAAAGGAAGTGGGATCTGGATCTACTATTTCCTGTCAGGATGTGACTCATTCCTAATGTAGATTTCCTTCCACAGGAAAGGATGTGTGGGCTCCTTGAAATAACAGAAAATCGTGTTTTTCCTGTCAGGATATCCTGTTTCCTGTCAGGAAGTAGTGTCTCCGATCCGGATCCACCATTTCCTGTCAGGATGTGACTCATTACATGATGTGGATTTCCTTCCACAGGAAGGATGTGTGGGGCCTTGGTATAACAGATAATCATGTTTCCTGTCAGGATATCCTGTTTCCTGTCAGGATATCTTGTCAGGGAGTAGTGATCCTGATCCAGAGCAACCATTTCCTGTCAGGATGTGACTCATTACATGATGTGGATTTCCTTCCACAGGAAGGATGTGCGGATCCTTGATATAACAGATAATCATGTTTCCTGTCAGGATATCCTGTTTCCTGTCATGATATCATGTCAGGAATTAGTGATCCTGGGTGTGTGGATCCTTGATATAACAGATAATCCTGTTTCCTGTCAGGATATTCTGTCAGGAAGTAGTGATTCTGATCCGGATCAACCATTTCCTGTCAGGATGTGACTCATTACATGATGTGGATTTCTTTCCACAGGAAGGATGTGTAAATCCTTGATATAACAGGTAATCATATTTCCTGTCAGGATATCCTGTTTCCTGTCACGATATCCTCTCAGGGAGTAGTGATCCTGATCCAGACCAACAAGTTCCTGTCAGGATGTGACTCATTACATGGTGTGGATTTCCTTCCACAGGATGGATGTGTGGATCCTTGATATAACAGCTAATCAGGTTTCCTGTCAAGATATCCTGTTTCCTGTTAGGATAACCGCTTTTTTATTGTAGAAAATTAAGATATGATGTCACAAACACTAAATTAGTGTGATGCCACCAAAATCAGCCACACCTTTCTATAACTTATTTTCAATTCCAATATGTAAGTGCTGTTTCCGGTTCGGATGTCCCGTTTCCGGTCTGAAAGTATTGTTTCCGATCCAGAAGTACCAGAAGTGGAACCGGTGTCCTGTTTCCACTTCGGATGTGATCTTATCACTCAAGAAGTAGTCAAGGGAATTCAGTGGATATGTTACTACTACAGGAAATCACGTTTCTGGTCCAGAAGTCCTGTTTCTGCTCTGAAAGTATTGTTCTCGATTAGGAAGTACCGGAAGTTGAACTGGTGTGCTGTTTCTGCTCAGGATATGATCTTATCACCCAGCAAGTAGTCAAGGGAATTCAGGGGACATGTTATTACTACAGGAAATCACGTTTCCAGTTCAGATGTCCTGTTTCTGGTCTGGAAGTATTGTTCATGATCCTGAAGTACCAGAAGTGGAACCAGTGTCCTGTTTCCACTTCGGATGTGATCTTATTACTCAATACGTAGTCAAGGGAATTCAGTGGATATGTTACTACTACAGGGGGAATCACGTTTCTGGTCCAGAAGTCCTGTTTCTGCTCTGAAAGTATTGTTCTCGATTAGGAAGTACCGGAAGTTGAACTGGTGTCCTGTTTCTGCTCAGGATATGATCTTATCACCCAGCAAGTAGTCAAGGGAATTCAGGGGACATGTTATTACTACAGGAAATCACGTTTCCAGTCCAGATGTCCTGTTTCTGGTCTGGAAGTATTGTTCATGATCCTGAAGTACCGGAAGTTGAACTTGTGTCCTGTTTTCGCTTAGGATGTGATCTTGCCCCTCAGGAAGTAGTCAAGGGAATTCAGGAGACATATTACTACTATAGGAAATCTCGTTTCTGGTTCGGATTTCCTGTTTCCGGCCCGGATATTCTGTTTCCGTTCATGGGTGTGATCACTCAAGGAAGTTGTTAAGGAACCGGATTTCCACAGGAAAAAACTAATTTTTTTGGTATTAGCCAATCGGAATCTAGGTCTGGCGAAGCCCTCTAACTACTTACATTGTGGTGACAAAGAAGTGACATAATGACGGTGTACATTGTGGGGACAAAAAAGTGAGAAAATGAAGATGTACATTGTGGTGACATTGAAGCGAGAGAATGATGATGTACATTGTGGTGTCATTGAAGTGAGAGAATGATGATGTACATTGTGGGACAAAGAAGTGAGAGAACGATGATGCACATTATGGCGGAAAGGAGTGAGAGAATGATGTTGTACATTGTTGGGGCAATGACGTGCCAGAATGATATTGTACTTTGTGGGGACATTGAAGTGAGCGAATCATGGTGTGCATTGTGGGGACAATAAAGTGAGAGAATGATGATGCACATTGTGGTGACAAAGGAATGAGGGAATGATGGTGTACATTCTGTGGACAATAAAGTGAGAGAACGATGATGCACATTATTGGCGGAAAAGAGTTAGGGAATGATGATGTACATTGTGGGGACAATGAAGTGGGAGAATGACCGTGTACATTGTGGGGGACAATAAAGTGAACGAATGTTGATGTACATTAGAAGAGAAAGGAGTGAGAGAGTGATGGTGTGCCTTCTGAGGACAGACAAGTGAGAGATTGACGATGTACATGATATGCGTTCCTTGTCCCTAAAATGTGCATCATTAGTCTCTCACTAGGCTGTCCCCATAATGTATATCACATGCTTTCGCTTCCTTTGTCCCCACAATGTATATTACGATTCTCTCACGTCATTGTCGACCGTGGTTACCGGAGAATCTCAATGTCATTCCTATTGACAGTGATATCATGGTCAGTGATGCTACTCAATAGCTAAAAGAATATTAATAAAAAGCAATTCTTGAACTTAAGCTGCTCTTGAATATTTTCTGGAACAACTAAAGAATAGTTCTTAAACTTTAAACTTCTTTAAAAAAAACCTTTCTAAGTGTGTTATGAACGTATTCAGAAACAATTATTTGACGATGGTAGACCATGTTTTGACCATGGCTGGTGTAATTTACTAAGGGAGACAACTCGTTCACTCAAAAAGAGTGTCTTTTCGCATTTAAAATCTTAATTGTTCTATTGCACATAAATTATATAATCATCATTAATTATGATATTTGAATAGTAAATGTCATATACATAGAAACATACCGGTAATAATGCACACTAAATTCTTGTATACACTTTATTTCAAACAATGCCAATGTAGGTTAATCATGCCAAAATTTTCATTGTCTTATTTATATATCTACAAAGTTTGATCACTATTTTATGTCTTCATGACTATTACCGTAGCTAATGACAATGCTTACAATGTTGCAATTGCTTCTCAGCATTTTGGCTAATAGGAAAGTAGTTCACTGCTGTAGGCTGAACAGTCTGGCACATGTACACTTTGTTATAGGGGTGGAGCTGGATTGCTGACCAATGGTCAACTATGCAGGTTAAATAGCACCATGGTCGACCATGGTGGAACACCAACCTCCAGGCCATGGTTCGTTTGCCCATGGTCTGACATGCAGGCTAAATAGCACCATAATCAGACCATGGGTGAATATGGTCAAATGTCACAATTCAAATCATGGTCTGACCATGCCCTGTTTGACCATGGTTTGACCATGGTTTGGACATGGTATGTCGCCGACTGTCAAACATAGTTTTATCATGGTCATGAGAAATTTCTTGATCATGGTCGACCATGGTCTGACTGTGCTGTGATTTAACCTGCACGGGTCTCGCCCTCCCACTCTACCGCAGCGTAGCTATGTGAGTGGGCGTATGTTAGTACGATAGGTTTCAAATGGCTAGTATAAGATTGCCGTAAAATCCAAAATGGTGGATGGTTTTCGCTTTCCACAGGTAAATGCACATACGTGATAATATTTCCATAACCTATCTAAGTTTGATGGAATTATGGTGTTCTATCATAAATCAATGTTCCCAAGGCCCATTTCCTTCCCACTCTATATTCTATGGAAGCTTTTTGACATCTTTGCGGGAAAAAATAACCCATTTTCACAGGCCCTCACAACAGACGACAAAAAGGGTTAGTCGCGACCAGTACATGGCTCCAAATTTTCTCCAATAGTAATTCAATGGGGAATCTGGTGCCAACAAACTGTAGTTAACTATCCATCGTTCGACTGGGCATGCACATGTTCAGTAAACCAGCAAACTGACTATGCTTAGCCAGTCGAACTTGACCCAGGTCACCTGAACAATTTCAACATTCACAATATTTTATGTACATGCACAGCTGTGCGACAGTCAGATAGTTGGCATGCTGTTAGAATAGTGTATGAATACCGCTACACATATATACAGTAACTTATATCATCATTATCGTTATCATCATTATCATTATTACTATAATCATCAAATACAAATATAGCTCTCATGTCGCAATCCGCAATCATATGGGTAAATCACATAAAATTGTGTTTAACTCCACCAAACTGTTTCCGATGAAATAGCATGCCAGACAAGGTCTTTATGACATTTGAACTTTTGCCACCATCCCCTGTCAATGGGGTGGGGTTGGGGTGTGGGGTGGGGGGGGGGGGGCATGGGTGGGTGGGGGCGGGATCCAAGCACAAATGTCACCTCGATTTACAAATGTGGTTGAATCCCTTTCTGTCAAATGAGTTATGGGGAGGTAGCGTTACGGGCCTGGTTTGTTAAAGGATATTATAGCTTTTTCAAAGCCATATATGTAAATTTTAACCATTCAATCAACGAGTTATGGTGAGACGATTGACGTACCGGTAACGCGCTTGGCTTCGAATCAGCTGTCAGGTTCAAATTTCTGTGAATTACAGATCTCGCAAATCGTTGGAAACAGGGGCAATCTTCTTCACTCTCCAACCAGGAGAAAATGGTATCAGTGTTAAAATAGGGGTAGTGACGAGCAATAAACCGAAATAACCAAAACCAGTCTAGATATGTCATGAATGGGACCTCGAATGAGCAACTCGATATACACCAACCAAACTAATAACTACTAGTCCACTACCTAGTAGAGTGTGAATGGCGCATAGAATTACCCTCAACCCATAAGGGGAACAGGGTATTGCGATCGGGTTGGTGTGTCTGTGCGTATGTGTCTGCCTGTGCGTCCGGAGTTGCACTTCAAAAACGACTTATCCGATTGGGCTCAAGTTTTAACACAAGAAAGGGTGTTGGAGTATAATAGGCAGGGCTCTAGACAAGCTTTTCAATAATTGGGTGATTCGCTCTTAGAAATTTTGTAAATTGTTTTTTTGGGGAAATTAATTGGGTGTTTTAATTAAGTTATTATACATTATTAGCAATAGAACTGAAATTAATTGGGTGATTGGCTATTTCGGCACTCATAGCCATTTTTATTGGGTGAAAACGCAAAAAACCTGCTTATCTAGAGCTCTGATAATAGGATTTCCAAATGTTAGTCGTGATCCAGGTCGAAAAAGCCAGATCCGGATCAGATCCGTTTCCGGATCTATATGAATATCTTGGAAATACAGCGTAAAATACCCGTCCAGTTTGGTTCACATATTAACACACCAAAGGAACCTAACATCTAAGAGGATTTCCAGACGCCAGCCCTGATACAGATTGGAAAGCCTGGAACTGGATGGGAACAATTTCGGGATCAATCTCAGAAACTAATTGTCCAATTTGTTTCAAGCTGTAACACAACCAAGGAGCTTTATATATGATAGGGTTTCCAGACGTTGACCCTTATCCATATACCCCGCTCTGTTCGGATCGAATTCCGTATATATGGATATCCCCGAAACTACTCGTCCAATTTGGCTCAATAGATGATGTAACCGTACATTATGATTATACAATATCGCGAGTGATTCGAAACATCTGGAAAATCGCTGAAATCCGGGAACCAAGAAAATGTTTACAGTGTGACAAAAGGCATGCGGGCGAGGGTCTGGAATCTCTGCTTTTGTTGCCGAAATTTTAGTGTGTAAATTTACCACCATGTGAGGTAGCTTCGCCACTAGCTTGATCGAATCTCAAATCAGGTTTCAAATGAACGTGTCTCAAATCAGCTTTCAACGGAACGTGGTTGGTGCCATTTGCCGGCGTGGCTATCCTGAACCGCCTCCCATGTCAGGAATCTTAGGATACGACTACAGCCCTCAATGGAAATGTTATTGATATACTCAAAGGGATGAGAGGATGGTCAACCTCAACCTCACCAGCAAAACCAAAGCGAGTGGGCTGAGAGTTGGGACGGGCGGTATAGGGTGCAGCTAGATGAGAACTTTAGCAGGGCAAACCACCACGATCCTTTCATCAATCGAGGCTGAAGATCAACCAGGAACAGCAGGTCCTATTAACTCTTCCAATAGCGCTGTGATTGATGTGTCTGGTAATGTGGAGGAGGACGTGGAGGAGGATATGTGGACAGGTGGTGTGTCGTATTACATTTGCACTGGAAACGATTGCGTTCAATGTTTCCAATACCTCAACTTCTACAGTTAATGTTGTCATAAATAGTACCCGTTCTGTGTAAGTAAGAGTTGTCATGGCGGAGCTGAGGACATGCTACGATTAACCTGGGAACTTGTATTAACTAAGCTGTTAACTTTGTCCATGCAGAGGTTCATGGCACGTTAGGTATACCATCAAAGTGAAGCTATAACTAAAGGACATTGTCAGTTGCATTCATTGGCAAAATGAATGAATAATTTTTTAAGGAGGCGTGGGGGGTGGTTGCTATGTGCGGGCGGGGTGGGTGGGGTGGGGTGGGGGGTTGCTATAGTGCCACCCGACACCCCACTTTTCAGAGCTTCGCAAAAATCTTAAATGTTATAAATATTCAGGGGAGTCGCAAGTGGCAAGGTGATAGGGCAGTTGTCCAACTAATAATTTATTCAGAAACGAATTTTGATTATATGTAAATAACTTCTAGTATTACATCTATAGATCTATAAAGTGGATTCAGGGTAATCTTTGTAACAGAATTTGCTAATTTGTCTTAAGAGACCATCTGTCTTTTGTGAACATTTCTTGGTGCTTTATAAGGCAGTCATTGAAGACAGGTTTGGCTATAGTACTGTTTATTCTTATATTGTTCTGTTCTTTGTTAGCTCACCTGGGTGAGCTTATAGCCCTATACGATGACGATTTTTCCATCATCTGTCCGTCGTCTGTCCATCACAATAGTGGCACGTTTTGCCATTTGTTGAAGGATTAAAAACAAATTTGGCAGATATGTTCCTTTTGGCAATATCTTTTTGAGTTATGAAAATAAAATGGATATACCTATTAAAGAGTTGTGGCCCTGTTTAAAAAAAGGTATTTAAAATAAAAACATATTTAACCCGTGTCCTGCTGGACAGGCATAAAAACATTTATCAACTGTTTGCAGAAATACTGGTGTTCATTTTGAGAATGTTTCAGCTCTCTATTACAGCAACACCATTCAGTTGCAATATCTTTAAAATGAACATCAGCTATCAATGTATCATAAAATAAAATTAGATATAATTTGCAGGCACAGTAAATGTACATTTTGCTCGCTCAGAATGCAGGAGATAGCTTCTCAGAACGTCTAATTATTTTTGCCAATGCGATCACCCCCTTTCACACCCTCCCGCAAATCACACACACGCACACACACACACACACACATACACACACACACACACACACACACACCCTCCCGCAAATCACACACACACACGCACGCACGCACGCACGCACGCACGCACACACGCACGCACGCACGCACGCACGCACGCACGCACGCACGCACGCACGCACGCACGCACGCACGCACACAACTTCAAATCTACGACACTGTTAATACGCGAGAGCATTGCCCTATACTTACTTACTCGGAGAAACACGAGTTAGGAGTAGAACCTTGACATTGCTGACACTGATTGTAAATGGTTATATCTCTGGAAACGCATGGTCAATCTGGTTTATTTTTATATCTCAATCAAGCTGATGATACGGGGATTGATATGATGTCAAACATGTTCTGATTCATCAAATATGGCTTATTTTGGAAGATACGGCAGGAGGGCACGGTTTCTTACAACAACCCTCCATGTGCTATACTCCCCTATAGGGTTCCATACATATTTCATACCATATATAATAAATCGCTGATCCTAAGCTGTCCTAACGACTCGGACGGAAAATTACCATGCATCTGTGAGATGATATGGCTAGTAGTATATCCAGAGTCAAAATGATGCCACCTCAAAATGATGCCGCCGTAGACCGACAATCGCCGCCGCATAGACCGACAATCGCCGATTATTAATTTACGCGGCGGGCCGCTGCCGTAGACCGACAATCGCCGATTATTAATCTACGTCTGAGTCAAAATGATACTACCTCAAAATAGATATGCGGTAGATATGGGGCAAAAGTTATCTACGTCGCGGCCCGTCCTGGTAGAAATGTTTTCGAACGAATCTACGTCGCAGCCCTCACTACGCAAGGCAGCCCCCTACTGGACGCCGATCGGTGATCCGTGTCCCCCACAGCTATCTCAAGCCCTGGGGCAGGCGATCAGCGATCCGTGGCCCCCACAGCTATCTACGTCACGCCGCGTCCCAGTAGATAACTTTTGCCCCAATTATTTATCTCGGCGCATTCCGGTAGATAACTTTTTGCCATCTACGCCGAGCCTTATATACAAGAAGGCATCTTGACTATACATGAAGAGTTAAACTGAACAGAGTGAACGCCTCGAGAAATATCTGTGCCAGATCGAGCCCTGCTCCATCCGCTTCGATAGTGATCGTCATCCCCTCAGGGGTAGGGGCTAGCTGCTTCACTTTGCCGCCGGCTAAGAAACGTAGCTCTAGGACTATATGAGTCGTTTGCAGGCTAGTGAATCCCACGCGCTGAAGCAGTTTAACAGCACCCTTGGCTCTGGTGGCATGTGACACCCCATGCCCTCCTGGAGGTTAACAGCTTCTTCTGCGCCATCGAATGGACGCCGCAGCAGGAGCTTTCCACCTGTAACCCCGATCCGGTGACCCATCCTCGTTAGGGAGACACCTTCACCTATGTAGGTGAGGAAGGATGATCCCCGATTGTAAAGCTTTCGAACTATCCCATCCCTTTTCACAACAGTGGAGAGGGGAGTAACCTCTATGTCAATGACTGCGGGAGGTCTATATAGGGGCAACCATGTTTGCCAGTTACCCCCAAGTCCAGCGCGGTACCACACTTCATTCTTCTCAAACATGAACTGCAGGTTTTTTGCCAGGGTGAATAGCAGACCCTCATGTGTCATCGGCGGGGCATTGCTCGAATAGAGTTTGACCAGATGAAAGCCGAGGTCGTCATTTAGGGTGTTGATGTCTGCCACCTCTGTATCCGAGACCTCAATCAACGGCTCGAGGATGTACTTCTTCTTCGGGAAATCGTGCCATCTATGTTGTGGCCCAGACGCCCTTTCGACACATCCTTGCGGTCTGTGAGTATCTCCACACCATCACCACCAATGGGGTGGAGGGAGAATGCCTTTG
The DNA here is from genome assembly GCA_034401795.1 of Chaetoderma sp. LZ-2023a. Lineage (NCBI taxonomy): Eukaryota > Metazoa > Mollusca > Caudofoveata > Chaetodermatida > Chaetodermatidae > Chaetoderma > Chaetoderma sp. LZ-2023a. The sequence goes on from CM067369.1 coordinate 31,255,583, forward strand.
AGCTTGATTCGTACGGTAGGGCGAATGACTTGCCATCACTCTCTTCTACCTTGGCAGCATCAACTGCGTACACATCTGCGAGGTCAGCAAGACCAGTCGAGTAAGCAAATATGGGTTCCATAGCACGCTTATAGGAGGGGTTTAAACGAGACATATAACCATGCCGATTGTCCGACTGCTGCTCTCCAGTGGTGAGAACATAATCTCACCCTCTCTAGAGGGGAGACGGGTGGTACAGTACCATGTAGAATGGGTCCTCTTCGAGGTGCCCCAGTGGGGAACAACATACATACATGCCGATGTGCTACATCAACCTCCGGGCAGTGCACACAGCAGCTCACTGGTTGAAGTCGGCTGGGACGTGATAGAGTATCTCCCAGGTGCGAACAGCAACCTATGGAAAGCTATCAGTCCTAGCCTGTTCACATCTGTATGTCACCTGTTTGACAGCCCCTCCATTAACATATACGCCGGCACGGATGGGATATCGGACGCCCATTTAGAGTTTACACTCTTATTACTCATTGACTTGATGACAACACGATATCATACCAGCAATATCTGGCGTTGGCCGAGATGATGAACCCGATAGAGGATTGCCCCTTCATAATCCCTGCACAGATAAAGGGCTTAAATGAACAGATGCCCGCACAGCAATAAATCTGTCAACAGGAAGGAGAGCGCCTACAGCGGGAGAACTGGTGTCAACAGAACGCGCGCAGGGCAAGGAGGCACAGGGAAAATTTTCGATACTGGTAGGCACCCCTGGAGGAGAGTAAGCGGGATGCAGGAGTCTTGACAGAGGACGATCGGCCAGATGTCTTCACATACGACGATGAGCCAGGTGTCTTCTCAGACGAGGATGAGCCAGAGGTCATACAGTGGGAAGAGATGGCGCGGAAGTATAAGATCAAGAAAGCCATCCAGCGGCGGACCTACTATCTTGGTGATAAGGTGAAGTTCCAGATGTCACGTCTCAGAACGCTACTGGCACCCGACATAGTGCTGGATGACGACGTTCTGAGAGACAGCTGTCTCAAGACCAAAAAACTGGCACGGTTAGCCAGGCTCTCCACAATGAACCCTTCTATGACTCGTAAGCAGGTGATGCAGGGGATGCAGGTTTACTCCCTAGGTATACTATGGCAAAATCAGAGTGGGGGAAGCAGCCAGAACTATACCCCTCCCTGACTGCTGACGAGGGCAGTACCCTCCACGGCTGGCGACTCCAGCAGATAGATACCATCAGGCAGAATCTCGTCAATGAGGCAGAAAAGTACGGCAGAACGCGCAGTCGATATAAGACAGCCTACAACGTCCTCGCGCGTACAACCACTGCTGTGGGTGTGATTGGAGCCAGTGCTGGTCTGGCAGCTGTGGCCACTCTGGCTACAGGGGTGGTTGCCCTCGTCGCCATCCCGCTAGGTGGCGTGACACTAGCCACCACTGTCTTGGCCACGGGCTTGGGGGTGGGGCAGTGGCTGATCACAAGGAGGTTGGAGAAGCATGCTAAGTACGTGACACTAGCACAGAGTATGCTACGGGCTATCGACGAGTCTGTCAGCAAAGCTCTCGAGAATGGCCAGGTCACTGATGAAGAGTACTGCCATATATTGAAGGTCCAAGCCCTGTACCGCACTACGAAACCTAAAGTGCGACAGCAATACCTCAAAGGCTCCAGCGGGTGGGTTGATATGGAGGAGCTAAAAACGAGATGTTATGGCGAGGTCACCTCGCCAGTCTCTAGAGTTGAGACGACTACAAATAATGTGCTTCCTGTATGGTAGCTTTAAGAACACCAGTATAGATGGCCTTCCCACTGAACCTCATGACAGTCATCCGGACCCAACCGCCCCCCCCCCCCTGGGTATACCCTTGACTGGCCTGAGAGGCCTACTGGATGATATACCAGAGCTAACACCGTTCTCTATCACAGTGGATGGACGGGTCCGAACCAGCTTCTCCGTCAACCCACGACCGCTGATGAACTGCCCCATCACCATCAAGGATGCGAAGCAAGCTCATACTTGGATGGCTGCTCCAAGCCTCTCATACTGGAGTCAGCAGCTGAACTTTGCCGTGTGGTGTGCCATGGCAGGCTGTGGAGTAAGTTCCACCCTGCTTCACTCCTATTCTGGTACTCCTGAAGCTGTGCTCATCCCCAGCTGTCTCAGATTCCACGTGTACTTCACTGTGCGACGAATCCTCCACGAGCTGGGTGCAAGCCTCCCTGATACAAACGACTTCGACCCACAGCTCAACAGTCTACAGAGAGAGTTCAGAGCTCACCCAGCCTATCGGTGGCATGGCGGCGACAACAGCGGTCTAGGGGTTATGTATGGTGCCCCGAGACATGATTACTCAGGATTCCCCTATCGAACACCCCGACGAGTAGGCTGTCGGAAGACAGCGACATTCTCGCTCGATCCAGACTCCGACCCTGGAGCGATAGTGCAAAATATGCACATCACCGGAATCAGGCAGGACTATCCAGATGTGTGAAAGTACTTTGTTCCACACACCACCTCAGGCCTCACACCAGCAGGGATCGTTCGGATCAATCAGTCCCTGGAAGCACTGTGCTACTTCCTCCTTACAGCACAGACCAAGCTGCGTCATTCCATAGATGGTGTCAGCGGAGCAGAGGTCCAGGCCATGTTCATCAGTCTCGTTGAGGATATGATCATCGTGGCAGATCCCAGCAGTCTTATTGCTAAGTTCCAGCAGGGGTTGCAGAAGGCCCGTCGCAAACTTGACTTTGCTATTTCACCACACCTACGGTTGATTCCGAGCAATATGATCGTGAACATCGAGGACCTCCAAGTCAGGGGCTATAACAACATGATAGTCGAGGGGAGTTCCCCCGGTGTCCACTTCGGTTTCAACATGGATATCAACACACCTACACATAGTACGGACCATACAGTCGTTCCGACCCTGACACTGCAGCCAGTCGACACACCGCTTCCCATGTCAGCGCCAACCCCGCCACTGCAGCCAGTCAACACGACACCGCTTCCTGTGGCAGCTCTACGAGTGGTGTCAGGCCTAGCAATCGTGGTGCTCGGGATCAGCCTACTCCGCCGCTAGCAAATCAGCTATAAGACTATCCTGACTCTCGTCAGTAGCGGTGGGGACCACAGTGAGACACTGAGCCAGCTTGGCCTGCCCTACAGCCCCTATACACGCTGCCAACATGCACATCCAAGGGCTGAAGGGTTCCGCAGCGCATCCGTCTTCCAGCTTGTAGTATCGCAGAGCCTTGTTCAGCTCTGAGTCAGGTGAGGCCATGGAGGTCTGCAACTGCTGGGACACATCTGACAGATACTCCCGATCCTTGGAGAAACATTTAGCTCGCAAGAGCTGCTCGACGATACTCCCGCCCATGATAAGGTATTCAAGGAAGCAGATCTGCCCCTTACCAAATCCTAGATAGAGCTTCACAGCTGTCAGCTCCTCTGTCAGCTCAGCACCGGAGAGCTGAGCGAGGCCATCTGGCATCTTCTTCTTGTAGGCCTTCAGCTCCCTCCAGAAGACCTCACAGTACTTCTCGCATAGCGTGAGCCCGGACATGTTTAAGATGTCTCAATAGAGAGATGAATATTCCTGAGTACCAACCCGGACACCTAGCAGATGCAGACTGGGAAGATCTTATTAGCTCACTCGACAGGGAACACAGACGTTTAACTGCGTTGTATACTCAGGGCTTAAACAATGGCGTCAATGGTACAGATCGTGATGCAACTGCCCGAGAGCCAGGCGAGTCTTCAGAAGGTGGAGAACGTGCTGCGAACCAAGACACAGAAGTTACTGACCAAAGCAAAACCTCTGGCAGTCCATGTCGCCAGTAGCGTGGCGGCGAATGTGGCCGTGGTGAACATGACAGGGGGGAAATGAGGTTCTTCCTGCCACCACTGTGGCTGTCCTCGCTACCGTGGTGAGTGGGGTGGCCGGCCACTGTCTCGGAATAACTCACCCCATCCCAAAGATCGCCCTCAGTGATGCCGCCTACACTGCCGCCGCCAAGATCATGGGTGAACGTGTTACGCTAATGGAGGCCGCGGTTCTAGGTCTAGCAACGAGTGCAATGGCTGAGATGATCGTCGCCTATGTTTAACCACTCTGAATAGTAAGAGATGGATGACGAGACCCCTGCAGCATATGAGGCATGGCGTGCCGGAGGGCGGTGTGTAGCCTATAGTCGAACACGTGGCCTGAGGATTGCCAATGCCCAGGAATAGTGGACCGCCCACAAGGCATGCCCCTGCAGAGAGGCCAAGTACCCTGAGCAATGCTACCCATTCCCTTGGCCGACTGCGTCTTCCTCCTATGCCCAACTATTTCACTGGGGGTATGACTAGTGGGTTTAAGCCATCTGTATATGACTCTGTCACTCACAGACCTAGAAAGTAAAGAGCTCGGCGATCTTGCTCACTTGGGCGAGGCACGCCTTGGTTCAGAGGACACTGTTGCCCCTATCTCCTTCCTAGACTTCGATGAGAAGGGAGACCCACGGCAGATACGAGGTACCATCCCAGCCCGAGATCTCACTGATACAGTAGGACACTTGGCCAGTAACAAGGCCAAGACTGTACACAAGGGGATGGGCATCAAAGACAGGGCAACGATGCTCGGTATGCTCGGAGTCGACGAGGCTGGTGCCATCAAGGTTATGGCCGAGTCATATGCACAAGACCCGGTTAAGGATCTCCTGAAACCACGGAGCTCTTTCCAACAAGACGGAGAGAATCAATATCACTGTCGATGGCAAAAAATGTGCTACCGCCGGCCTCCATCTACCAGAGGTGAAGAAGTCACGGTTCTTTGGTTTGCCGTTTAAGCTCACATAATAGTCATGACTTCCCGTGCATGTATCGTACAGATACTGGATGTACGAGACACTGTGGGTGCTGACACAGGCCCTCTACGTTATCTTCTCAGCTGCTGCTGGGATTTCATGCTTGACGCCTCCATCTCATCCTTCGTATCCTCCGGAGGTACAACGCTACCCACACAGCAGGCGCAAATCTCCCAGATATAGATGAGGCTACCGCCACCAAGTGTTAACCATCCTCCGCGTGCATGTCTGTACCATTCGACAGCAGGCCGGCCGATGCTGGCCAGGTGGTGCTGATCATTGCCCCATCAGGCCACGGGAAAAACATCTTGCTGCAGGCTCTCCTGGCCGACCGTCTACACTCTCAATACATCCTTCTGGTGTCTGACTCCGCTGCTGAGGCGGTTGACAGTAATGATCAATGGTACAATGGTCCAATCATCAAGACGCAGAACCTGCAAGCACTGATGTTGAAGCTGCTGGTAGCCCGACTTACAGAACCCCTTGTTCTAGTTATCGATGACCCTGCAATGGACCAGAAGACAGTCACCTACCTCAGCAACATCACCAGGCGCATCCGGCAGACAAAGATATCTGTCTTCATCCTCTTTCAAAAGAACACCCGCGAGATCTCCCCGGACATCTGCCACAATGCTCGGTTGCTATACTTCAGCTCCAAGTGTGGACGTCCCCTGCTCGAGACCATATACGACAGCCTTACCCTCAAGGAGCCCAAAGGGAACTTTATCGCAGGTGTGCAGAGGGCAGCTGAGCTGTACCGCTTCATCTTCTGCAACAAGGAGACAGGTTGAAGATTTTCTGTCTCCGTATCTACGATAACTGACTTACTACAACTTCGAAAAGACTTATGATGTTGGAGATTGCTGCGACAATCTATCTTTTCGACGCTGTAGTAGGATGATTGCTGGCTCGCCTCTTCTGATGGTATGAAGATATTTCTATGAGCAATCTGGGCCTATCTGACTATCTAAAAGATGCACAGGTAAGGCACGATGGTTTTTCGTGCTTCGGGAGTATTCTTAAACACACCTTCAACTAGCTACTTGTATGACGATGATTATTTATTCGCTACTATAAACTTATATAACAAGGACGACTTTTACTGTCGTAAACAAATAGATAAACTTTGAATATGAATTATTTTTGACTTTAACTAGACGGATTACTCCCAGCCTTGGCTGATATGATATCCTATCTAACTACTATAGTTCTTGGCTACTCCAATGTATTCACCAAAAACTCTAACACGATAACGAAGTCACGTCTACTCCGGAATCACGGATGGTAACGATTAAAAGATTTAAGAGACAAAGTGCCTCTTATATACATTTTACATTTTCCTACCTTCTATATATATTACGATATATAGATCTATACATATCGTAATACATAGTTTCTGTTCCCTTCATCCTTCTAGGTAGATATAACCACAGTTTGATTGGCCTACATATTCTTGCCTCCAATAAACATCTGCTTATTACTTCCTAGAAGTTCATACCTACTCCTGTTGGTCGTCCTGACCAATCCCCGTTCGCCTATCTCTCGATTTCACTTTGAAATACTATTCCTTTGGTTTCCCTGCCACAGAGTTTGATTCGATGCTCATTGATTATGACGTCATCTTGACCAATCAAACTCTGGGCTTCTCTTCTATGGAGATACCATCAAACAGGGCCAAAGCGGTGTTGGCCGGTTCTGATTTGATGCGATCTGTCAGCTAACTAACAACATTATGGTATGTGTTGTTGTAGCATGCCTTCCTATGATTGACATATAGTTGATATACAAATTTCGATTGTGTTATGAATTCCTACAGGACGCTATCATGCCTCTGTCCTGTCCCTTGCCTATTTTGGATAAGCCTGTAGGAAGCGAACGTTAATAAGCACATGAGCTGTATGATCTCATTGCCAGCTGGTGTTGTTGTACTTGCTTAAGGGAGTCGGAATGCCGAGCGTCAACAACTAATGTCAGTCTGTCACCTATATCCCTATCGATTCCTATCGATTCTTTTCACTCGATTATTTACTAAACTACTGGCCGAAACGACTGCTGAACACTATAAAAGTGTGTGCCGATCCCACAGCAACAACTTCCCTCTTCAACTATTGACAGATTCCACCAACTCAGAACCGTCTGTTCTACCTCAATATATACAATTCCCAACTTACTAGCTTAATATTCTAGTTACAGTTTCGCATCAGTTTCGACATGGTTTCCACGAAACTGTGTTCAGCAGCACTGGTCGATGTCAACCAGTGCAGCGTCCCAATACGTACATACATGAAACTATCATGCTACTCAGTTCCCTAGCTCACCTGGTATTTTCAAAGGTGAATTTCACTTAGGTCTTACTCGTGAATATAAGACATCCAGCGGGTTCATGACTTCCCACAAGACGATCCGATATCTACAAGGTGAGCTGTCACACTTCAAGCCCCCTCTGGAAAAGGCGCAGACCTTCACCTACAAGCTGAATCCAGCCAGGAAACTAGCCTGCTCTATGCGACATCACTGACAGACTGTCGGCCGCAACTTTTTTCGTTCATCAGAAGGCTGAGGAACTTCGTCAGAAGCCTGAGGAACTTCGTCAGAAGCTTGAGGAACTTCGTCAGAAGCTCGAGGAACTTCGTCAGAAGCCTGGAGAAACTTCGCCAGAAGCTTGAGGAACTTCGTCAGAAGCCTTGAGGAACTTCGTCAGAAGCCTGGAGGAACTTCGTCAGAAGCCTGAGGAACTTCGTCAGAAGCTTGAGGAACTTCGTCAGAAGCTTGAGGAACTTCGTCAGAAGCTTGAGGAACTTCGTCAGTTTCGTCAGAAGCCTGTCGCTGAAACTCTATCCACTGATGGTCAGATGGTAGGACTCTCTTCTTCTGGAACTTCTCACGGAAGACCCACTTTTTCCATGCGCGATGAGCATCTGACTTGCGAGCGGTTTTGATGAGGTAGGCCTGGTAGTTATCTGGGAATTTCAGAAATGCTGACAGATTCCTGTCCAATCTCCTACGCCCTCTTTCATAAAGATGTGGTCAACAGCCTCCTTGCGGCCAACAGTGAACCCCTCTTGAGTACCTTTTGCATGACCAGTGTCATGGCTCTCCGATACAGCGGCACTGACCTCCTCCCTGAAGTAGTTATTTGCTGCAGACTGGAGGCTATCCAGCATCTCTCGCTCTTCCTGGCTATGGAGGCTAAATACGGCAGCCCACTTCCCGACCGTTAGTAGATCTTTGGGATCGACCCTCGCCTTTTGGAGAGCTAGAATAACAGAACTGTTGGTTTGGGCCACAGGAGGTAGGTTTAGTGCCCTGCCCTGGGTGCTGTCAAACTTCCGGTAGAGTATCCGAGTCAGGAGTTCTTTTGTACTACGAGCTGGCGCTCCTTCCACTATGGCGGCAAGTATCTCCGCATCCGTCGGCAGTGTAACCTTGACTCGCTCGTGGATAATGTTGATGTCACGAAGCAGGCCTCGGACCCTGTCACAGTGGGACAGTGCACGCCGTGGCTGTCATGCCGACTGTCGTGCCGACTTGTCCTGCTGCCTATATATAATCTGCTGGAGAACTTTACCAAACATGGCAGCCATTTAACCCTTCTATATACCCAGACCTTAATAAACATGCTGCAGCTTGTGCAACATCCGGATGGAGCCATTGAACCTGCGACATTGCACCACACTGATCCTCGGAAGGACTGCTTGACGGTCATTTGACCCAGTATACACGATGAGAACCCGTTGTCCGCTGCTGGGAAGTACATTGACTTTGCACTCTCGGAACAGATCCACGAGCACAAGAGCATGACACTCCAGTTCAAGCTTAAGAGTACAATAGAACAGACGGTAGAACTCCCGCAGGTTCTGAACAGGTGGGAGATCGTGCAGAGCAACAGCACCGTGGACACCACCTATGTGAACGATGAGTACCGAGTCATAGGTCCGCTGGCTCGTGAACCAACCTTCTATGCAAAGGGAAAGGGGTACTACGCTGTGGGGTGCAATGAGGGATTCACGGAGTTCGAACCAGAGGCAGGTGTCGAGAAGCCTGTGGCAGTTCCACTCTTCACCCTCCTCGAGAACACACACGTGAATCCGGCTGCCATGCAGGATAGGCTGTTCCTCCGGGTGTACACTGAGCAGCTCGCAGATGCGATGATGAATGCTCCAAGACTTCATGTCTGGCATGACGAGAATGACCAGGAACTTAAGCAAACAGGTTCCAAACAGCGGATCGTGCATGTGGAGTGAGAACACCAGCAGGTCCAAGCAACAGCTAACCAACGAGTAGAGCTGACATTGCATCATGGTGCATCGGACTGTGTCGCTGTTGCGGTCCTGGTTCAGAAGGGAGGAGTCATCCAGGAGGTGGATAAACTAGACGACTTCAAGCTTGTGGTTGCTGGGACCAATGTTCTTGGTGAGGTACGCGAGCTGGCTGACTGCCAACTCTACAGACAGAAAACTAAGTCATATGCACTTCTGCGACCAACCAGTGGAAGCGATGATCTCGAGTCGGTACTCGAGGGCCCTCACCACATCGGGGGCAGGAACATCCCACCTAATCAGGGCAACCGACTCAGCTTCAACATCGGAAACCTCATAGCTGGGACTCGCTCATTGGGTGTGATGGGACTTTACTTTGCCTATGCTAAGGTATGCGTGTCGAACACATCAGGTATTCAGCTTGAGCGTGCATAGAGTACGACTCCTGTCGTCACAGCTGCAGTTGCCACCACTACTATAAGCTCTGCTGTCTTCTGACCTGTCGATGCTTCATAGTCGAGCGTTGGCTGAGATATCTTTACAGCCTCGTAGTACTCATCGGGACTCTCATCTGCCTCTTTGAGCCTCTGGTTGGCCGTCGGCGTGCCTCCCTCTGGCGCATATGCTCGAGGGCTTTGCTGTACTCAAACTTCTCCTTAGACAGCTTCTCCATCGCCTGGTTATGACGCTCACGCTCGACATCTGCCACCTTCTTGTCAGCGAAGCTGAGTCCCTAGTTCGCTAAGGCAAACACGCCCGCATTCAAGATTGTGGAGGCCATGCTATAGACTACAGTTTAAAGCTACTATATAGCTGTCCCCAGCGACGGATATGTATGAACCAGAGGCGTATGAAGATCCAGTCAAGGATATAGATGACGAGGACTATGATGAGGAGGATTATGATGCAGACGACTATGATGTAGCAGAGACCGTGGGTGAGTATGATGATGTAGAGCCTGATACACAGAGCGAAAGGAATCTATCGCACTTACGTAAAAGGTTCTATTGGTCCGCTAGCAGCAGTTGGGGCTCTGATCGCTCTGTTCACAACGAAGGCGGGCGAGATGGTCCGCAAGATCGCCAACAATGCTCTACATGGTGTGGAGAAGATTTCTGAAGCCATACCAGCCATCGCCTCAGGAGTAGGCACGTTCTTCGGAGTCGCAAGCCCTTGGCTACCGTATGGTGCCATAGCACTTGCGGCCATCTGGGCCGCCGAAGATTTAAGCCATACTATATAAGGATGGCATCTCTGTACGACCTGGTCAAGACACTTAACTTCCGAGGGTTAGTCGATAAGCTACCATTCAGCGAGGATCCAGCAGAGACTAGACGCCGGTGTACGGAGGCGTTTGAGGAGGTCTTCAGCGATAGTCGAATACATGACGGCCGTCTGTTCGTCTGTGTGGAGTTTGCCCAGGCCGTGCGTGACAGGACGGAAGTGGACGTCAGTGATACCTTCACCCAGACCATGCGTGACAGGACAGGAGTGGACGTCAGTGATGGAATCAGGGGAATCAGGGGGCTTCAACCATCTTTCTTGAGGAACTCCACTATCCGCCAGGTGGATATTACCGTGAGCCCCACCAACTACTCGAGGCCGTACGTCGCAATGGCCACAACTTAACATTGGAGACAATTAGCCAGTGGCTCAGCCGCCAGGCGATGTGACAGATATACAGACCTCGTCCACGGCACATCAGGCATGCCCATTTCGATGAAACTGTCCCGAATAGAGTTCACCAGGCAGATGTTCTATTCCTTCCACACGACTCGGTTAGTCGCAAGACCTACAAGTATGCCCTCACTAGCGTCGATGTCGCCAGCAGGTACAAGGCTGCAGCACCGCTCACAGACAAGTCGGCTGGCCAGGTGGCCCAGGCATTCCAGGGTGTCTACGAGGATCCAGAAAATCCCCTCCTGTGGCCAGAATTGTTGCAGGTGGATGAGGGTAAGGAGTTCAGAGGCGAGACTGCGGCCCTCATGAGAAAACATGGTGTGGTGATTAGACGAGATGAAGTTGGTCACCACCATTCTCAGGCAATCGTCGAGCGGTGGAATCGGACACTAGCAGAGACTGTTTGCACACCAATATGCCCAGGAGATGACAGAGGCTGGAGAGAGGTCCAGGGTGTGGGTGAAAGGTTTGCCCATGGTGGTAGAGCGATCCAATACTGAGGTAACTCGGTTAACTGGTAAGAAGCCAGTAGAGGCTATCCAACGATCCTCTGTTGCCCAACCTTCCGGAGGAGCAGACAAGGAACAGGTGTGCCTTCCATCTTATGCTCTGGTTCGGTACCTGTATGAACCTGGTGAGTTGGAAGGTGGGCGACGACGTGCAACAGATCCTAACTGGTCGCTAGATGTCCACACACTTGACAGGTATGTCGAGATGGAGGCGCAGCCTACACTGTACTATCTGGCACATTCAGAGAGCTGTCCCAAACGTCCGTTTGTTCGGGAGGAGCTTCAGGTGGTCCCTCCAGACACACAGCTGCCACCGTCGCCAGGTGTCTAGGCCTGAGGGATATGGTACTCAATTGGCTCAGTATGGACACCATCTGGCAACACATGCCGCTTATCATAATAGGCTGAGAGACCCAGTTTTTCCTGTTCATACGTCACCATTCCCTGGTTGCGCATGTGTAGGCCTCGGTTTGCAGCTCTGTCCACGCTACCGTTTAGGGCACTGCAGAACCTCTGCCAAGAGACATCGTTCTGACGCTTAGACATACCTTCCCAGCGAGGCTCTCCACGTAGTAGCACTTGGAACAGAGAGCAATACCACGGTTGCCTTCGAACTCGAGCTTGAACAGTCCCGGAGTCCGTCCAGACCACTTGTCCCAAGCTAGCCACTCCCGCTTATGAGCCTCATACTCTGCTAGCATCTCAGGGCGAATGACTTCGTCGAGGCTGGAGGCAGCTATTGCGACGTACGCAGAGTCTGTGTCCATCTGGAGGTACTCGAAGCTGTCACGAGGCACATATGATCCAGGAAGTCATAGTAGAACTCCAGCATCCGCAGCTTCGCGAGCTCGTATACGGCTATCCCCACCTGGAAGGGACGACGAATGGTGATTTTGGCCTTGCGACTCTGGAGCTCATAGGACTCGCCGATCTCCTTGAGATCCTCGAACCATGCACTGCAGAAGGCTCTATCCACTGCTCGTTCATCCTTGGTGAAGGTCGTGTTGCTGTGACGCTCTAGAGCCTCGATGAGCTTGCCGTAAGCACTGTTGCCTAGTAGCTTGCACAGATCTGTCAAGAGCACTTTGCTCTTATAAACATCTCCTGTACGACGAGCATCGGTAACATTGTTCACAAACCATTCAAAGGGTTTCTGCAGCTTGTAGTCTATTGTTCGGTAGACAGCTGTAATCTCCAGCCCATGGGCGAGGTACCACTAGAGTGACGGTGCATACAGGAGCTTCCTCTTGGCTGAGAGTGCACCGCCTAGTTTACTGTTTGTGGGACATTTCCTACCTGTTTTCTCTAGGTATGTGAGCATCTCAACAGATACTGCCTCAGCTGGAATCTCTCAGTTGTATAAGAGAGGTGGCATTTCCTCGAACTTCGCCCACAGTGCCTTAGGAACCCCTATGTCCACTTCAGCGAAACCGAACCAGTGGTCAGCCAGCAGATCCTTCTTAAATCGTGCTACGTCGCTAGCACCGGACCACTGCCGTACTGTCTCCTTACCACATGGCATCTCTTTAGACATCGTGGACAAGTACAGAGCATTTGCGTCGTAGCTGAGTAGACGTTGGCAGACACGCTCACTCTGGCGGATGCGTGTCACGCCTGCCTCGTGGTATCTGGTGAACACGATGCTGGGCCCTCCAACAACCACGTCCTTCAGCATCTCATAGGCCTCCTTGCCCAGAGAGTAGAGGCTAACATCCGGCATGTCCTGAGTGGTTCCACATAGGAGGTACTGCAGTGACACCCCTGGGAGAGACACCGCATCTTTGAGGATGTCTATTTCTCGTTCTGTGTAGAACTCCCGCATCCGCTCTAGGGCTTCGATGAATGGACTGACATCCAGGTTGTTGTAGTATCGCAGCCAGTCGGCGAATGTCCGCATTCCGTGCTCACTGAATGTCTGTTTGCACTGTTTCCACTCCGATAGCTTCAGGAGGTAGCCATCCTTGAGCTTAGACCACCACGCTGGGTAGTCGGGGAGTCCGGGATAATTAAGCCTCTCGGGTGTGTCGAACCATTCATATGGCAACCAGCTCTTCTGCTGTGTACACCCATAGACTTTGATCCATGCCTCGTAGGAGACTCCTGGGCCAAGGTAGTTCAAGACATCGAGAAACCTAAGCTCGGAGGTGATGAGGAACATTGTCTGGTTCACTTTCTTGGCGACTTTCACGGTGCCAGTACTGTTAGTCAGCTCATCCACAAAGTGCTTCTTGATCAGGTTTAGATGATAGTGGCCAGAGTTGAAGCCTAGCACCGGAACTTGGTCACACCACTCGGTAATCAATCGCTGCTGTCGTTTTGGGAGCTTGTCACGGTCTAAAGGTATGAACTGTGCCCTGACATCTGTACGGATTCTGTGTGCTCGCCTGGTAATCTCATCCATGAAACCTTGATCAGGCCTTCTGGGTCAGGATTGCAGAGGTGAGTTGGCTCACTGGTGGAGCCTTCCATGGAGCAGTCGACTGACACAGAGATCGGTATGTGGGTACTCTCAATCGTGAGAGTCTCCGTAGGATGAGTCTTGGCACCATCTAGGAGTGCCTCAAAGTCATAGATGATGAAGTGCGGGTATGAGACGGTCCGAACTCGTTTAGGGACGCTTGGACAGCGTTTTATACAGCACTCCGACTGTACCACAAGCGTCCATCCAGAAGCATCAGCTTCTCCTCTCTCAGGACTGTCTTGTGGTATCTTTCTTCGGCATCCTCACCTTGCTGGTGCTGAGGGCATCCATGCCAGAAACAGCCATGGAACTGGTAAACGGTGTTGATAGTCAGATCATAACCATCTACGGGAGCCCCCGTGATCCAACGCTCGCCACCGTGACCACACGCTACATGGTGTATGTGTATACCTCTGTTTCTCGACTCATACCTGACCCAACGAGTAGCCGCTGAACTTGATGGTTGGGGCGGATAGAGGGCTTTCTCATATGCAGACTGTGGTACACCAACCTTATCCCCAGGGAACTCTATGATTGATTTGCCGCCTGTACAACGGTCAGCCTGACACTGAAGATTCGGGGCCTTTGTGAACATCTGCTGACAGTGACTGCAGACTAGTGTGTGGGCCATCTTGGAGATGTTCTTGATATAGAAGGCATGGTGGTCGTACACTCCGATGGTCATAGTGTCACGGTAGTGGGCTGCTTGCCTGATCAGATGCCAGGTGCCCTCTTCGGTTGGTTCATACACACGAATCCCGATCTTCGCGAAGAACTCTACTTTATCCAACTGATCCATAGAGGTTTTTGGAACATCAGGCATATGTGCGCGGGCGCTGTAGAACTGTCTAGCGAGCTCTCGTGCAGGAGCAGTACTTCTATCAGGTCTCGCCCCCTGATAAACTGCAAGGCATCTCCAGCTACACATGTTATCATTGTAGGTGTCAAGTGCCACCATACTCTTCTTCTGTCGTAGCCAGTCTGGGAGCGGTCCTGTCCCAAGCAAAGGTTGGTGGTCGATGACAGCCTTGACCTTAACGTTGATTGATCGGACGAAAGCCCACTTGGTGTTGGGTCGATCGATGTTGTCGGGGTCGAGGCGGGCTTGCTCTCTTGCCGCCACCCAGTCCTGAGCTGCTCCTATCGTGTTCAGCCACGGACTCCCTGGAGCGTTCTTGTGGAAGAGCATCACCCTACCGTCCTCGATGTGTGTGATGCGATAGGTGTGGATATACCGGAGGTAGAAGGCATTCTGGACAGTCTGCTGGATCTTACCCATGATCTGTCCTGTAATGTCTCCATTGAGGCCTTGGAAGAACGTCCAGCGCACTGTCCGTCTTCCTCTCTCCTCACCTTCCATCTCACCCAGACGCTCATTGAGAATCTGCTCACCCTCTTGCCTCATGCTCCAGCCTAAGGGATCAGACCTCCCCATCACTCGCTTAGTGATCCTGCGTAGGGCAGCTAGGCGCTCCATTGGATGGTCTGCCATCCTCGTCGCTACAGCTTTGGGTCGTAAGCTAGCCGTCACCTCCTCATCCAACTGATGAAGCTCATGTCGACGCTGTGTTTTCTTGTGGAAGTTCTCAGGATCATCTCTGGTGGTCGCTGGAAACCATCCCGTCTTCACTGATCGTCTCAGCCGAGCAATGAATTCCTCGGCACGGGCCTGTCCGATCATCTGGAGCAGGTCAGCTTTCGTGGCCTTAGAGTATCCTCTAAGGCCGAATTGCCTTGCCATAGTGCGAAGCTGTGCAACAGTAATCATGGTATATATATACCACTGAGTATGCTTGTCTCTAAATGGACGTTTCAGACCCTGTAATGCGTGCTTGATCACAAGCTATACCACTGAGTATGCTTGTCTCTAAATGGACGTTCAGACCTTTTATGTGTGCTTGATCAGCTCGTATACCACTGAGTATGTTTGTCTCTAAATGGACGTTCAGACCGTGTAATGCGTGCTTGATCAGCTCGCATACCGCTGAGTATGCCTGTCTCTAAATGGACGTTCAGACCAAGGCGATCAGCTGGTATATCACTGTGGTTGCTTATCTCTAAAGGGACATTCGCACCATTCGCAGCCACGGGAATGAGAACAAATTCTGCGTCTACCCGAACGCCCAGCGACGTAGATAACTTTTTGCTCGAAAACATTTCTACCGGGACGTAGATAGCTGTGGGGGCCACGGATCGCCGATCGGCTGCCCCAGGGCTTGAGATAGCTGTGGGGGCCACGGATCGCCGATCGGCGCCCAGTAGGGGCCTGCCTTGCGTAGAGAGGGCCGCGACGTAGATTTGTTCGAAAACATTTCTACCAGGACGGGCCGCTACGTAGATAACTTTTGCCCCATATTTACTCCATATCTATTTTGAGGTGGTATCATTTTGACTCAGACGTAGATCAATAATCTGCGATTGTCGGTCTACGGCGGCGCCCTGACGCGTAGATTAATAATTAGCGATTGTTGGTCTACACGGCGGCGATTGTCGGTCTACGGCGGCATCATTTTGAGGTGGTATCATTTTGACTCCGGATATAATACTTGGCTTTATAATTTAAAAAAATCGTCAACATGCATGTCAAAATCTATTGAGAGCATATGGAGACATTTTGGAGATGACGCAGACACATAATGCACGATTCAGGGCAAATCATAGATAAAGCCAAATATGATAATATGATTAATATAATCAGACAAAATCTAAACTTAGCGGTGACCTTAATCGAGCTTTTACGCTTGTTGTTCTCAGTGTTAAATTTCCTGAGATATGGCATGAAAACATAAGCTGATTGATGAAAATATATTGCAACATAGGCCTACATACAGGTAGGCTTAAATGTATCTGTCCGTAATCCGTCCTGCATATTTTCAATATCGCCACGATTATCTCCGCGTAGGAAGATATTGGCGAAAAGGGGGGGGGGGTTGGGCAGCTCCACCCCACCCCTTCAATCTTGGATCGGGGTGGGTGGGGTTGCGAAACATGTGTTTACCCCACCCATATTCACCCACCTAAAATACATGTCATCTCCGAACATCTAAATTTCGAAATCTTTCCCGAGGAAAACTGTTGACGCCACCCACACATTTGGGATGACTTTGCCCACCAAACTACACCCACCTTTCGACTCCTTTCTACGCCTATGGCATGGCGATTGTTAATAAATGCGAACAAGTTAATTTGTCTAATCATTGGTCAATTCTTACCAAATTCATGGTGCATAACGTGTGAGATCTCGCTAAGAAGGTTTTTAAAAACATTTTGTTGTAACATATGTACAATGGGATTGGGCACAAGTTCTAGCAACTTATTTTAGCCCGCTCCCTGCTGAACTATTAGACGGCAGCACTGTTTGGCCATGTGCTAAGGATGCCAGAAGACACACCGACACAGAGATCCGTGGAATTTGCCTTACTCGGAGCCAACAAATACAGAGCCAGGAGAGGACGTCATTGCAAAAATCTGCCAAGCGTGCTACGCCTTGACAAGAAAGCAGGATTAGGTGCACTCAAGTCAAGAATGGACCTGA
The DNA here is from genome assembly GCA_034401795.1 of Chaetoderma sp. LZ-2023a. Taxonomy (NCBI): domain Eukaryota; kingdom Metazoa; phylum Mollusca; class Caudofoveata; order Chaetodermatida; family Chaetodermatidae; genus Chaetoderma; species Chaetoderma sp. LZ-2023a. The sequence goes on from CM067369.1 coordinate 31,272,885, forward strand.
GGAAGCTAAGGATTTTAGCTGAGGACAAGACACAGTGGGCAAAAGCGAAGAAGGACGCATTGCAGCTGTAGAATGTTTTAGTCTTGGTGCGGTGGTCCAGTGGAAAGATGCCTGGTTGCTGATGCTATGCGGAGTTGCAGAATGGCGGTTCGATCCCCCGACCGGGAGATGGAGATCAACAAATTAAACTAACGGGTGCATCACTGTCGGCTAAGTTAGCACATGGAAATTGAAGCCGCACGTTGCCAGTGCGTCAATAAAATAAAAATACATATACTGCCAGAGCCGTGCTGGAGTCAGAGTACAATAGGCGTAAAAGCCTAGGATTGATTGTGACAGATGCATCCACAGATAGTCCCATATGAATCGTCAGTGTGTCAGTATATCAGACATGTGAAAGCTGGTCGGCCAATCCTTGACTATTAGTCTTGGTGCGGTGGTCCAGTGGAAAGATGCCTGGTTGCTGGTGCTATGTGGAGTTGCAGAATGGCGGTACGATCCCCCGACCGGGAGATGGTGATCAACAAATTAAACTAACGGGTGCATCACTGTCGGCTAAGTTAGCACATGGAAATTGAAGCCGCACGTTGCCAGTGCGTCAATAAAATAAAAATACATATACTGCCAGATCCGTGCTGGAGTCAAAGTACAATAGGCGTAAAAGCCTAGGATTGCTTGTGACAGATGCATCCACAGATAGTCCCATATGAATCGTCAGTGTGTCAGTATATCAGACATGTGAAAGCTGGTCGGCCAATCCTTGACTTTTAGTCTTGGTGCGGTGGTCCAGTGGAAAGATGCCTGGGTGCTGATGCTATGCGGAGTTGCAGAATGGCGGTTCGATCCCCCGACCGGGAGATGGAGATCAACAAATTAAACTAACGGGTGCATCACTGTCGGCTAAGTTAGCACATGGAAATTGAAGCCGCACGTTGCCAGTGCGTCAATAAAATAAAAATACATATACTGCCAGAGCCGTGCTGGAGTCAGAGTACAATAGGCGTAAAAGCCTAGGATTGATTGTGACAGATGCATCCACAGATAGTCCCATATGAATCGTCAGTGTCTCAGTATATCAGACATGTGAAAGCTGGTCGGCCAATCCTTGACTATTAGTCTTGGTGCGGTGGTCCAGTGGAAAGATGCCTGGTTGCTGATGCTATGCGGAGTTGCAGAATGGCGGTACGATCCCCCGACCGGGAGATGGTGATCAACAAATTAAACTAACGGGTGCATCACTGTCGGCTAAGTTAGCACATGGAAATTGAAGCCGCACGTTGCCAGTGCGTCAATAAAATAAAAATACATATACTGCCAGAGCCGTGCTGGAGTCAGAGTACAATAGGCGTAAAAGCCTAGGATTGATTGTGACAGATGCATCCACAGATAGTCCCATATGAATCGTCAGTGTGTCAGTATATCAGACATGTGAAAGCTGGTCGGCCAATCCTTGACTATTAGTCTTGGTGCGGTGGTCCAGTGGAAAGATGCCTGGTTGCTGATGCTATGCGGAGTTGCAGAATGGCGGTTCGATCCCCCCGACCGGGAGATGGTGATCAACAAATTAAACTAACGGGTGCATCACTGTCGGCTAAGTTAGCACATGGAAATTGAAGCCGCACGTTGCCAGTGCGTCAATAAAATAAAAATACATATACTGCCAGAGCCGTGCTGGAGTCAGAGTACAATAGGCGTAAAAGCCTAGGATTGATTGTGACAGATGCATCCACAGATAGTCCCATATGAATCGTCAGTGTGTCAGTATATCAGACATGTGAAAGCTGGTCGGCCAATCCTTGACTATTAGTCTTGGTGCGGTGGTCCAGTGGAAAGATGCCTGGTTGCTGATGCTATGCGGAGTTGCAGAATGGCGGTTAGATCCCCCGACCGGGAGATGGTGATCAACAAATTAAACTAACGGGTGCATCACTGTCGGCTAAATTAGCACATGGAAATTGAAGCCGCACGTTGCCAGTGCGTCAATAAAATAAAAATACATACTGCCGCAGCAGATAATTACACTTACATACACAAATTTATATTTATATTTACATAAATCAGAGAGGGAGAGAGAAAGAGAGAGAGAAGGGGTGGAGATGGGCGGAGGGTGAAGAGAGAGATGGGGCGAGAGAGGGAGCGAGGGTGAGAGGGAGGGTGTGTGGTATGTGTGGGATAGGGTGGGAAGCGGTGGGTGGGGTGGGGCCAAGTGAGGCGTGTTATAATGTAAAAAATCTATTTTTAAATTTGTTTAATTTAGTAAATTTATAATTAGTCTAATCTTTATCTTTTCGGTTTATTTACATTTATTAATTTTTATACGCGGTCGGCCAATCCTTGACTTTAGTCTTGGTGCGGTGGTCCAGTGGAAAGATGCGTGGTTGCTGATGCTATGCAGAGTTACAGAATGGTGGTTCGATCCCCCGACCGGGAGATGGTGATCAACAAATTAAACTAATGGGTGCATGACTGTCGGCTAAGTTAGCACATGGAAATTGAAGCCGCACGTTGCCAGTGCGTCAATAAAATAAAAATACATATACTGCCAGAGCCGTGCTGGAGTCAGAGTACAATAGGCGTAAAAGCCTAGGATTGAAGTGTGGCAGGTGCATCCACAGATAGTCCCATATGAATCGTCAGTGTGTCAGTATATCAGACATGTGAAAGCTGGTCGGCTAATCCTTGACTATTAGTCTTGGTGCGGTGGTCCAGTGGAAAGATGCCTGGTTGCTGATGCTATGCGGAGTTGCAGAATGGCGGTTCGATCCCCCGACCGGGAGATGGTGATCAACAAATTAAACTAACGGGTGCATCACTGTCGGCTAAGTTAGCACATGGAAATTGAAGCCGCACGTTGCCAGTGCGTCAATAAAATAAAAATACATATATTGCCAGAGCCGTGCTGGAGTCAGAGTACAATAGGCGTAAAAGCCTAGGATTGATTGTGACAGATGCATCCACAGATAGTCCCATATGAATCGTCAGTGTGTCAGTATATCAGACATGTGAAAGCTGGTCGGCCAATCCTTGACTATTAGTCTTGGTGCGGTGGTCCAGTGGAAAGATGCCTGGTTGCTGATGCTATGCGGAGTTGCAGAATGGCGGTTCGATCCCCCGACCGGGAGATGGTGATCAACAAATTAAACTAACGGGTGCATCACTGTCGGCTAAGTTAGCACATGGAAATTGAAGCCGCACGTTGCCAGTGCGTCAATAAAATAAAAATACATATATTGCCAGAGCCGTGCTGGAGTCAGAGTACAATAGGCGTAAAAGCCTAGGATTGATTGTGACAGATGCATCCACAGATAGTCCCATATGAATCGTCAGTGTGTCAGTATATCAGACATGTGAAAGCTGGTCGGCCAATCCTTGACTATTAGTCTTGGTGCGGTGGTCCAGTGGAAAGATGCCTGGTTGCTGATGCTATGCGGAGTTGCAGAATGGCGGTTCGATCCCCCGACCGGGAGATGGTGATCAACAAATTAAACTAACGGGTGCATCACTGTCGGCTAAATTAGCACATGGAAATTGAAGCCGCACGTTGCCAGTGCGTCAATAAAATAAAAATACATACTGCCGCAGCAGATAATTACACTTACATACACAAATTTATATTTATATTTACATAAATCAGAGAGGGAGAGAGAAAGAGAGAGAGAAGGGGTGGAGATGGGCGGAGGGTGAAGAGAGAGATGGGGCGAGAGAGGGAGCGAGGGTGAGAGGGAGGGGTGTGTGGTATGTGTGGGATAGGGTGGGAAGCGGTGGGTGGGCTGGGGGCAAGTGAGGCGTGTTATAATGTAAAAAATCTATTTTTAAATTTGTTTAATTTAGTAAATTTATAATTAGTCTAATCTTTATCTTTTCGGTTTATTTACATTTATTAATTTTTATACGCGGTCGGCCAATCCTTGACTTTTAGTCTTATTGTGGTGGTCCAGTGGAAAGATGCCTGGTTGCTGATGCTATGCGGAGTTGCAGAATGGCGGTTCGATCCCCTGACCGGGAGATGGTGATCAACAAATTAAACTAATGGGTGCATGACTGTCTGCTAAGTTAGCACATGGAAATTGAAGCCGCACGTTGCCAGTGCGTCAATAAAATAAAAATACATATACTGCCAGAGCAGTGCTGGAGTCAGAGTACAATAGGCTTAAATGTCAAGGATTGAATCGTGGCAGGTGCATCCACAGATAGTCCCATATGAATCGTCAGTGTGTCAGTATATCAGACATGTGAAAGCTGGTCGGCCAATCCTTGACTTTTTGGTCTTGGTGCGGTGCTCCAGTGGAAAGATGCCCGGTTGCTGATGCTATGCGGAGTTGCAGAATGGTGGTTCGATCCCCCGACCGGGAAATGGTGATCAACAAATTAAACTAATGTGTGCATGACTGTCTGCTAAGTTAGCACATGGAAATTGAAGCCGCACGTTGCCAGTGCATCAATAAAAAAAAAATACATATACTGCCAGAGCCGTGCTGGAGTCAGAGTACAATAGGCGTAAAAGCCTAGGATTGAATTGTGGCAGGTGCATCCACAGATAGTCCCATTTGAATCGTCAGTCTGTCAGTATATCAGACATGTGAAAGCTGGTCGGCCAATCCTTGACTTTAGTCTTGGTGCTGATGCTATGCGGAGCCCGCGACCGGGAGATGGTGATCAACAAATTAAACTAATGGGTGCATGACTGTCGGCTAAGTTAGCACATGGAAATTGAAGCCGCACGTTGCCAGTGCTTCAATAAAAAAAAATACATACATACATACATACTGCCACAGCAGATAATTACACTTACATACACAAATTTATATTTATATTTACATAACTCAGAGAGGGAGAGAGAAAGAGAGAGAAGGGGTGGAGATCGGCGGAGGGTGAAGAGAGAGATGGGGCGAGAGAGGGAGCGAGGGTGAGAGGGAGGGGTGTGTGGGATGTGTGGGATAGGGTGGGAAGTAGTGGGTGGGGTGGGGGCGAGTGAGGCGTGTTCATAATGTAAAAAATATATTTTTTAATTTGTTTAATTTAGTAAATTTATAATTAGTCTAATCTTTATCTTTTCGGTTTATTTACATTTATAAATTTTTATACGCGCGACATGCTATAGCTGCAGCTTCTAAGGAACCTTTGTCAGGAAATGTCAAGAATTTGACAGAACGACAGACTGACAGACAGACAGAGTTATACTATTTGATGGTAACAACTAAAACACCATTAATTAAATTCCATACATCCACCCATCCATCCATCCATCCATCCGCTCACAAAGCCTAATCTCAAACCCAGCCCATTGCAAACACTGCAAGACGCTTCTAGTATCTGTGTGAGCGATGGTCAATGTTTGTAGATATTTTTCGAATGACACAGAAAACGTCCACATTAGAATTCAGTACCAGCTCAGATATAAATCATGCTTAATATATTTAGGGGAAGGCCCTATAGTAATCGCCGCACCCGTCTGTCCGTCCACAATATCTCGTAAACAGCATATCATACAGAATCGCTTCAGATATTTTAATGAAACTCGGTGTATGTCTCAGCTATGATACACAGATGCGCCTTTTAATGAATTCACCGTTAGGCCTATAGGTCTAAAATTGTGGGTGAAAATTTGGTTTTTAATGCAAAAACTCGATTTTTCACAAGCATCATATCATACAGACTCGCTCAAAATAATTTAATAAAGCGTGGCAGGTAGCTTCTTTATGAGGTCTAGATGTGACTTTTAAAGATTCACCTTTATAGGCCTACGTCCAAGTTTTTTGGTGCAAATGGGATTTTTATCGCAAACTTCACGATTTTAGTCCATTTTTTCGAAACACCATATCATGCAGAATCGCTTGACATAATTTAATGAAACTTGGCAACTTGCCTCAGTATGATGGGTAGATGTGCCTTTTGAAGGATTCACCTTTATAGGTCCAAGATTTTAGTTGAGAACCGGCTTTTTAATAGAAACTCACGATTTTTGTCACTGTTCTCGCAAACTGCGTATCATACAGATACTTATTAATTTAATAACACCTAGAAGGTAGCTGCTTTATGATGGATAGATGTGCATTTTGAAGTATTCACCTTTATAGGTCGAAGATTTTGGGTGAAAATACGCTTTTTAATGCAAACTCATGATTCTTGTCCATGCTCTCGCAAACAGCATAACATACAGAAACGTATCAGATAGTTTAATGAATCTTAGTATATATCCCTCACTTATAATATGCAGATGTGTCTTTTGAAGGATTCACCTTTATAAGTTCAGGATTTTGGGTGTGAAAACTCACGATTTTCGCATAAACAGCATATCAGCATTTTGTAATTTTTATTATTTTTATTTATTTATTTATTTATTTATTTATTTATTTATTTTATATAATAGGCCTATGAGGGCTTTGAATAAAATTTCTACCTACTAGATAGAGAAAGGTATTTTCAATGATTAGGGGTTGGGGTGTGGAGGCTCTAAATCAAACAACGTTTTCTGGTTTTATTTGGCTACGCCTTACGTCCACACCTGTGTTCGCAGCTGGTATCTCTGGATATATTAATTCATATATCATGACATCAGTAGTGACAGAAACTGGAGAAGCGCGCCTAAAGGTAGGCGTACAGCTAATATAACAGTTTGTCTGATAGGCCAATTGATAAACCACGATTTGCCATGAAATATCGAACTAGGCCTGCCCTCATACAGTGACCCAAAAGATGACCAGTTGTCCACACACACGCTGCAACCCCAAGTGTAATACGTCTAGTGTATAACATACGCCCTATATTGATCAACTTTTGTGAAGTATTCATGCCGATAGGTTTAGTAGGCTACTTTATTAGGTATATTCAAAATTTTGGCAAATTTCTCGATGGAAAAAAAATATCCGTATGCGCTGTATCTTCTAAAATAATAAATTGGATGAACTAGAACGTGATAACATTAAATCCCATGTTAAAGGTGCATATTCACACCAAAATGCTCGAAAATAATATTGTTAAAATTGTATAGGCCTAAGTTTAGAGGCTTAGAATGTGTGCCTAGATTAGTCCTAGTTCTCTGACTCTGACTCTACCCTTCTATGCCGATTCTGATATGCCGATCAGTCGGCGGAGTTAGAGAACTCGGACTAGCCTAGATGTAATGAAAACAAATACATTTTAACATATGGTGATTTCATTATGTATAAATTAATTTAATGTTTTATGTTGTGAAATTGAATCAGAGACACGAGTCCTTATTTCAACTTAACAACTAAATATATTACAATAATTTATTCAGAATTAAACCAACATAGGTTTTATTTCGTTTCCTTGCAGTTAGACACACAATTTAAACCACTAAAAGTATACAATTTTATTATTTTCAAGCATTTTGGTGTGAATATGCACCTTTAAATCTGCTTAAATCCGTGAGTAATAGAGCTAAATGCGATTACGATCGGAACAGTAAAGCCATTTCTCCAACTTCTAATCACCCAAGTAGGCAAAACATCTACGACGTCATCACTTTTATGTTTTTAAAAATAGTAACTCTGCGCAACGCTATAAACTTAGCAGACGCAATAGAAAGGGGAAATAGTACAGCTGCAATAGACGACTGCATTACACCACATAGGTTTATATCTATATAGAACTTTCCAATTAGCTTACCCACCCATCAACTATCGTGTTATTTTGACATTGATGGTAAAGGATTGTATCAAAGTATGACGCTAAACTCACCTTTTCTGCGTTGATGCAGTCATTGTATTCTAAAACTCTTTAATGCAACGCGCATGGCAATTGGCTGAAAGATGACCCAATTAAATACGTCATACCACGGAATGTCCCCAGAACCCAAGCATGTCCCCGGAACGTTGGTCCTAGACTTGGAAATGTCCCCGGAATTACGGTAAAACAAGTTCTCTCTCTCTCTCAATTTATTGTTTCTCTCACCTCGTTTTAGTGTTCTCAATCATTGGCTGCTTATAATAATTCCTAAGGGAGAGGGAAAATCTAAGTTGTAAGAACTTGTGCCCGATCCCATTGTGCAATTGTTACAATAAAATATGTTTAAATCAAAATGTGATAGATATGTGCGCCATGTGATGCGCCTGGCTGTGATGACAATGCGCGCGCAGATTGACAATTCATGCCTTTCGGACTTTCGGGCAAACAACATAAATTCTAGGCTAAAGTTCGGTTATGTTATCGAGGTACCATGCTTACCGACGCATGAGGACCAAGAGTATAATCGGATAATGGTATCACGTGTCAAAAATTCTACTCGATTATTCCTTCTTCAAGCGAGAGTAAAGGTGGGCGCATACGTAGATGGGTAAAGCAACCACGTGATACATCGATAATATATCCGAAAACCGAGCCTAGAATGGCATTCTTGAAAGTGTGATTAAATAGACCTAGGATTTAATATGGTCAAGATGAACAATTTATGTACATAGAGAACGTGTTTCGATACTGAGTTATTTAAACAACGTGGCTTACTTTGTCTAGTAGCCTACCTAAATAGACATATGGTTCTTATTAGGCTGACTACCGAATTGCACGCACGCACGCAACAAATACTCTGGATACCGAGTTAGTTAAACAACGTGGCTTACATAGTACCTAAATGTATGGACACATAGTTCTTATTGGGCTGACTGCCAAATGACACGTACGATAGCGCGCACCACGCACGCACGCAAGCATGCATACATGCACACACGGACATACGCACACCTGCACGAAACAAGCACTCTGAATAAAGCTACGGTTTCATGTGTCCGCAATCATTGCACTCAATCGGTTAACGCGCCAGTCGTCCGTTTTCCCCGATTCCATGTATGCGTTTAAGATCCATCAATCATATACGATTTTGGAACCTTGTAGACACCCGTTTAAGAAGTCAGATATTTAAGCGTGGTAAGTTAAATAAATCGTTCATTTTACCTTGATCTCGAAAGCTATAAATATGCCCACTACACTATCAAAAATTCTGGAATATAGGTTATGACGTCATGCATGTAAGCCCCGCTCCGTTTTCTCCTTTGCGTACGCAAATAAACTCTCTGAAGCATTTGAAAACGGATTGTGAATCGCAATAGAAAACGGATAACGTATGCGGGCATGTGGAATAGCAGAAATAGTAGTATAGCAAACAATCCGTTAATGGATGCGGATAGTAGTAATGGGGGTTTCTGTTCGTTATTGTTTTTCACTGCAGGGGGTCTGTTTTAACCAATCAAAATGCTCCATTTATATTCGCTATTGTTTAGCGAACAATGGCGAACATATGCACACATATTTTTTAGAACAATGGCGAACAGCCGCACACACTTGAGAGATTCTAGAACACTGTCGAAGCGTCTGAATCAATATTGTTGTTCCGGTATTCTGAAAATGTTAACCCTTAAAAGTGGAGTATTTTACGTTTTAACGTAGCGGCGGCGCCCCCCCCCCCCCCCACCCCTCCATGGTTATCTACCGTGGTATGTAGGGTAAAAAAAAAAGATTTTAAGAGGAGGACTGATAATAGGATGTAAAAAAAAAGAGTTTAAGAGGTGGTCTGATAAGGGAGGTCGTAGGAGGAGTAGGGAGTATGAGGTTGAGGAATACTATTTTACTAGGATGTAGATCACTGGAATGTCTGTAACACCTTGCCAGTGAGCCAGTTAAAGGTAATAAAACTAGGAAAAATTACCATGTCCGGGTACACACAGTATGAATGCATTATGAGTACCTAGTCAATGAGACCCTGACAACAAAAATAATATAGTTGGCTAACCATTGTCTAGACATTGTGACCGCAACCACCTACTACCATCACCACCATCATCACCACCATCACCATCCCTCTATCACCACCACCAACTAAGCACCAACACCCACCACCAAGCATTAACCCACCCCATCATCCACCACAACACCTATTTTCACCAACCGCCAACCCCACCGCCACCACCACCACCAACAGCATCAGTACTCCGATTTGTATGTTGAGGGATGTTGGGGGGGGGGGACCTGGCTGGGCAGCTACAATCATCAAATCAACACGCACATAAGGAACCAATGTTTTATTTATATCCAATTTTCACATTGAAGTAAATATTACATATGATAAAACATATAGTTGCTGTAGCATAAACAAATTGTCAATGTTCTGGAGATCCTTTTTATCGATGACTGATTCCTTATGGATCAGATCTATCACCGACAGAATCATCATCATTATCCTCAGCATCTAGATGGTTCCTTATGTACTTCTTGATCAGCAACTCTCTTTTTCGAAAAGCTGAGAAGACTGCTTCATTGTATGCGTACCACTCGTCGATAAAATCTTTAATTTCCTGACGAATTATTTTAATGAGTGTAGAGTTCTGTAATCTTCTCGACTGGAACATTATGACTATACACTTTGTAACCAAAGCATCAGCATACAGCAATCCGCAACATACGCCTGCAAATCCACAACATGCGGACCGCATGTGTCCGCACACGTACGCATGCATTTTGGCATGTATGTGTGTTCAGGCATGTACATGCACTTGTTGCCATCCACAACATGCGCCCGCAAATCTGCAACATGTGCCCGCAATCCGCAACATGCACACACAATCCGCATCATGCGCCCACAATCCGTATCATGCACACCGCATGCGCCCGCACATGTACGTATACATTTTGGCGTGTATGTGTGTTCAGGCATGTACATATACTTGTTGCCATCCGGAACATGCACCTGCAAATCTGCAACATGCGCCCACAATCCGCAACATGCGCCCGCCATCCACAACATGCGCCAGCAAATCGACAACATGCGGACCGCATGTGTCCGCACATGTACGCATACATTTTGGCGTGTATGTGTGTTCAGGCATGTACATATAATTGTTGCCATCCACAACATGCGCCCACAAATCCGCAACATGCGCCCGCAAATCCACAACATGCACCCGCAAATCCACATGCGACCGCAAATCCTCAACATGCAACCACAATCCACAACAAGCGGTCGCAATCCGCAAAATGCGGTGGTGGTGCCTAGTGGTTGGTGGTGGATGTCGGTACTGGCGGTGGTGGTGCTAGTGGCAGTGGTGTTGAAGGTGGTGGTGTTGATGCTCGTCGTGATGGTGGTGGGTGTTGGTGATCTTCTTCTTCTTCTTGTTGTTCGCTGATCATACCGCCAGTCCCGTAAGTGACTATCGACATGATCATAAGCGTTAAGTGCATGGATCCATGGTTTATTAGAGTGCGCCGAGCGGCCTGGAACCTCCGTCTTCAGCACTCGAGGTTTCTGTCAGGGTTACCTCACCCTTACCTCCTTTAGTCGCCTCTTACGACACGCAGAGGCTATGGAAGGTGTATTCTAAGCCCCACCTACAGGGCAAGGTGTTGGTGATGATGATGGGGGTGGCGGTGGTGGGTGGTTGGTGGGTGGTGTTTGCTGTCGCAATGTCTAGACAAATGGATAGCCAGCAGAGCCAGTCATTCCAATGAAAAATTTTCAAAAATAGTCTTCTGGCACATGCATGCACACAAGGGCGCACACCGGGGCATGCACGCATGCTCCAAAGGGTACAACATATAACTAGCAGTATTGCATATTAGCACATGTGCATACGAGCGAGACCTTTTGGTGATGATGATGGTGGTGGTGGTTGGTGGGTGGGGGGTGGGGGGGGGGGGGGGTGGGGGGGGGGGGTGGGTGGTTGTTTACTGGCGCAATGTCTAGACAAATGGAAACGATTTGAGCAAAAGGTGATCCAGACAGTCGAATTATTTTCAAAATGTTCACTAAATATCTTGGAAACGATTTGATAGAAGTTGCTGCTAACACTACAGTCAAATTATTTTCAAAATATCCGTACAATGCGCATCGCCGGCCTTGTAAACAAGTATGCTAGTATACCTCATCCCTCGTACCAGGCAGCACCTTGCTAGCATACCTCATCCCTCCTCCTCCTCACTCGTTCGACCTCAATTATGCGACCACCTCTACAGTCTTTCCAGGGATATTATTTTCTGATTTTTTCAAACCTAAATCATGGCGCATTGGTAGTTTAAGCGAATAGTTTTGATACTAATTTGCCATATGAAGCTACAATTCGTACTAGTGCCTTCATACGCACACACTCTTTAAAAAAAAGTGCTGTTCAATGCGACAATTTGACATACGAAGCCAGATAGCCTGCAATGCCAGTCATTCCAATGATAAATTTTCAAAAATAGTCTTCTCTTATACTAGAAATATGAAAATGAAGAAAATGAACATTTTCTTGAAGAGATTCGAGGGTTAAAAGTGTTAAGAAAGTCTCTAGCGTCCATGTAATGTGTAATACGAGGTGGTCGCTTAGGGCAGGACTGAATTATATAGTAAAAACATGGTTATAACGTATCACTGCTCTGTAGCCAAAAGGATATATTTATATTTGTAGTAAACGAACATCTATGAAAATCTACTACGCTTGTAATGTTGCTCTTAATTGCCAAATCTTTACGCGTCGGTAAGATTGATCTTGGTGCTTTAACATTCTTTCATTATTCCTTAACACGTGCCATGTTTGTAACTTGATTAAGGAACGGTCCCACGGCTATTGCGACAGTAATGGTTAAATTAAAACCAATACGCAACAAATAATCTTTTTATCATACATAGGCTCGACATACAATTCCATAACCGCATGCCACCCTCAGAAACATAATTGTATAGATTTCCTGGTTCCGGTATTATGTGTTCGTAATTACTTGTCGAGTGACACGGGGGTAATTTACAGAAGAATAAGAAGTAATTCAATTTATTTTACAATTTAACTCATACATCTTGACAGCTTTAACATTTAAGGTATTTCGCTATATTTAGATGTAGTATTTGTGTAATCATCTCATAATTGTTTCATTGTCATCTTCACACATCGTTTATTTATATAGGCCTATTTAATCTCATAATTACCTATTTTCGTAACTTTAGATTTGGCCTATCTGACTTACTTAGTTAATGTTGTTATTGTTTTCTTGCCAGGTTATGGCATCGTTCGATAATAAAACATATTTGAAGACGACAAGGCATTATTCTTTATGCCGCAACAATGGTAGCCGTCAAGTGCTCAGTTCCTGGATGTACCTACGAGATAGACGAGGCGACTTCTGAAGCCCTCACCATCGCCATGCTAAACAACCATGGCCTTGCTCATACCACGACGCCCACCGCGCCACATGTCAGAGGTCCCAAACTCGAGCGGCCGAAGATCGACATGGGTATTACATCCGAGGAATGGAATGCATTTCACCGTCGATGGGAAACATTTCGTTCTGGATCCGGGATTGATAATGCCTCCGCGTCGGGTCAGTTGTTTGAATGTGCCACGGAGAGACTCGGAAACATCATCCTGTGTGCTGTACGCGATTTCACTACAAAACTGATCACTGACGCCCTGCTCTCCATGAAGACGTTTGCGGTAGTACCGGTGGCCCTCAGTGTTTTGAGATCAGATTTGACAGCCATGCGACAAAGTCCCGACGAGCCGTTCCGTAATTTCGCTGCTAATGTTCAAGGCAAAGCAGAGACGTGTGACTTTCGGACGAAGTGTGGCAAATGTAACGATGATGTCTACTATATAGACGAGGCAATACGTGATGTTTGATAAACGGTATAGTTGACAGTGATATTCGCCATGAGGCCCTCAGTGCCAGTGACATCCAAACGTAATCTGTTAATGTCATTATCGCATTTGTCGAAAACAGAGAGACTGCGCGGAATGCTAACCAATCATCTACACTGTCGGTCCTTATGTCGTACCGTCGTGCATCGGCAACACGAGCGACGCTCCTGTCTCAGCAGCCCAACCAGAGTTCTGCAAATATCCCTAACAGCGCAAATAGATCCAAGACAGCTTCTTGCCCAGACTGTGGAAAAACTTTTCATCTGTTCAGTATGCTTCGTAGGGGATGGAGTACAAAGCCCCATGAACGTTGTATAGACTGTTGGCGAGTTAAGGCGAAACGTGATCGCGCTAAGGATAGACAGTCCGTGGAATCCAACGCAATAGAGGGTGATTTGGACCGATTTGGACATATTGCCAGTAATTCTTATGTAGGCCTAGTTAGTAGTGTTCCTTGTGTGGGTTTGGTTAGGAGTTATGTACAACGATGTAGGCGACGTAGACGCCATAACCGTGTTCGCAAACTGGAGGTCGTCGCTCTTGAGCACCACATTTTTCGCGCTGGTGAATGGCGTCAAGCCCATCACACGGAACACCCACGTACACACCTTCGTGTCTCGATGGACTCCCCGTTGTCGCCATTTGTGGACGTTGACACGGTCGCCGACTCGGGTGCGCAATCTAATGTTTGGTCTCTCGATGAGTTTCTCAAAGCCGGATTTACTCGCGAAGATTTGTCGCCGGTCACGTTCCGCCTTAATGCCGCGAATCTGACAATGACATGCGATATCTCCTTGAGACGGTACGCCAGGGTTTTCCAGATGATTCCCGTCATCTTCACTATGCCGCCCCTTACTGGCGCTATCGTGAGTCGTTGTATGAGTTAGACGGTGTACTGATGTATGAAGATCGTGTCATTGTACCTTGAGTCCTGCGTCAGCACATCCTTGATATCCTCCATGCCGCGCACCAAGGTACTTCCTCTATAGAGCTTCGAGCTCGGTCCGTCGTCTTTTGGCCGGGCATTACCGAGGACATTCAAATGGCTCGGGCTAAGTGCCTTGACTGCATTAAGAACGCCCCTAGTCAGGCGCGTATTCCTTCTATACCCGCCACTACTCCTTCAGCGCCGTTCGAAGCCATCTTTGCGGACTTTTTCGTTTGCGGGGGTCAGCACTACCTGGTCATTGGAGATCGCCTCTCAGGCTGGTCTGACGTATTTAAATCGACTCCGGGTACAGCACAAGCTGGCGCAGAAGGTCTAATGAACTGTTTGCGGTCTTACTTTGCACGTTTCGGTGTCCCTGAGGAACTCTCGACTGACGGGGGCCCAGAATTTACTTCTAGCACTACTCACAGTTTTCTGAAGCGATGGGGCATTAACCATCGTGTTTCCGCGGCGTATAACCCGCAGTCAAATGGTCGTGCGGAGGTGGCTGTCAAGTCGGCAAAACGTCTCCTAAGATCTAGCACAGGACCGTCCGGTACATTAGACAGTGACAATTTCCTCCGTGCAATGTTGCAACTTCGTAATACCCCCGACCCCGACTGCAACTTGTCACCAGCAAAGATCGTGTTCGGCAGACGCCTACGCGATGCCTTCTCTTTTATCAACCATCTGGAGAAATTTTCTAATGTGCACGTTAGACCAACATGGAGAGCTGCATGGCAGGCTAAGGAGGACGCGCTTCGTGTGCGTTTCCACGCCACTTCAGAGGCCCTTGATGACCATGTTCGGGCATTGCCTCCCCTAGTAGTTGGCGATAGGGTCTATGTACAAAATCAGACAGGCAACCACCCTAAACGATGGGACCGCTCAGGAACCATTATTGATGTCCTGGGATATGACTCATACGGCGTTAAGATCGATGGTTCCGGACGTATTTCGAAAAGGAATAGACGTTTCCTTAGGAAATTTGTCCCAGTGTCTCCTCAGATTGCTGCCCTGGCCGCCGCACTCCCGCTGGCAGCTCCCGAATATGGTATTACGACATCCGACCATAATGAGACACCCATCCCATCACGACCACTTAACGTTTACCAGCCATTTTCCCAACACATGCCAGTGGACCATATGGCACCTGAACAATTAATCACACAGGACCATCCACCTAGCTCAGCTCCCGCACCTTCACACACTCCCGATGATACCAATCTCAAAGAGCCTACACCAACCCCAGGCCAGTTGACGAACACTCACCCCCGTCGTGCGGCACGCCCACCACGTGTTTACGAACCGGAGACGGGCAAGTGGATAACTCCTGACGGTTTTGACGCCCCGAGCTAGGGGGGTACGTATAGATTTCCCGGTTCCGGTATTATGTGTTCGTAAATACTTGTCGAGTGACACGGGGGTAATTTACAGAAGAATAAGAAGTAATTCAATTTATTTTACAATTTAACTCATACATCTTGACAGCTTTAACATTTAAGGTATTTCGCTATATTTAGATGTAGTAATTGTGTAATCGTCTCATAATTGTTTCATTGTCATCTTCACACATCGTTTATTTATATAGGCCTATTTAATCTCATAATTACCTATTTTCGTAACTTTAGATTTGGCCTATCTGACTTACTTAGTTAATGTTGTTATTGTTTCTTGCCAGGTTACGGCATCGTTCGATAATAAAACATATTTGAAGACGACAAGGCATTATTCTTTAATAATGACTACATTTTAATCATCGTGTAACCACAAAATCTAAAACGACTGACATTATTGCAAATGCAATATTAAGTATTTAAAAAACAATTTGCGCATAATGACGGTTAAGCCAACTGTCAAAACGTTTTCAAAATATTCAACAAAATAGTTTACTAATAAATTAACGTTAGCAAAATATACACCAATATCGAGCATTGACGTAATTCCTCACCCCTCCTCAACCTCATACTCCCTACTCCTCCTACGACCTCCCTTATCAGACCACCTCTTAAACTCTTTTTTTTTACATCCTATTATCAGTCCTCCTCTTAAAATCTATTGTTTTTACCCTACATACCACGGTAAATAACCATGGAGGGGGGTGCCGGGGGCGGGGGGGGGGGGGCCGCCGCCGTTACGTTAAAACGTAAAATACTCCACTTTTAAGGGTTAACATTTTCAGAATACCGGAACAACAATGTTGATTCAGACGCTTCGACAGTGTTCTAGAATCTGTCAAGTGTGTGCGGCTGTTCGCCATTGTTCTAAAAAATGTGTGTGCATACGTTCGCCATTGTTCTCTAAACAATAGCGAACATAAATGGAGCGTTTTGATTGGTTAAAACAGACCCCCTGCGGTGAAGAACAATAACGAACAGAAACCCTCATTACTACTGCGGATCCGTAAACGGACACATGGAATCGCGGCAACTGTACAAAAAAATCTTTCTACCCGCCGGATATTTTTAAAGGAATTGTAAAATCGCAAATAATCGGAATTCGAGTGATAGGAAAAACTTTGAAGCAGCGTGGTCTACCTTATTCACAGCACTCAAACCACGAGGTTACTCCTCACGATTCTTGCGCAAAATCAAATCTGAAACATTCGATGGCTTTGACACCATTCCAGATAATGCCTTAAATAACCGATCGACCAACATTCCTCACAATCCTCCGAGTATAGCTGTAGGCGAATCCAGTAAATGCGGAAAGAAAAGGTGTAAGTTAAATAAATTTCTCCCGAACCAGAATACATTCACGAGCTTTCAGAACAAAAGCAAATACCAACTTCAGTCTAATCTCGGTTGCGACTCTGAAAATGTTATTTATCTTATATCATGCAAATTGTGCCAAAAACAGTATGTCGATGAAAACAAATATCCATTAAAGGTACACATTCACAGCAGAATGGTTCCAAATAAAACTGTTAAAATAATATACTTTTAGAAGCTTAAATTGTGTGTCTAAATGTAATGAAAGGAAATAAATCTTAACATTACGTATACATTGATATAATTTTTTAAGTTGTCAAATTGAATTAGAGGCACGAGTCCCTAATTCAAATTCACAACTATATACATACGAAATTTATTTATATGGAGTGAAATTATCATATGTTAAGATTTATTTCGTTTCATTACATTGAGGTACACGATTTAAGCCTCTAAAAGTATATAATTTCAACAATTTTATTTTCAAGCATTTTAGTATGAATATGCACCTTTAAGATGGCGGACAACTCGACGCCTTTCAGATGTTAGGCTAGAGGAAGGCACACATTTTGCCGAACATTTTAATCTTCCTGACCATTTAGATCCTCGTGACTTTGAAATTATGCCGATTGAACAACCACCCCTTTCAGATTTTGCTTTTGATCTTTGAAGCCTGACGTCAGTCGAGACAGTTGACCTAGATTTGCCAGGAGCGTAGGAAGACTTGTTACATAAGAATTATGTAAGAAAAATTACAAAGAATCCCGCCACCGCCGCCATCTCCTCTTCGTATGGCCGAGATATGAAACAGAAAGGATGAAATTTGTACCTGACTGTTATTTATAAAGAGAAATTATACAGAAGACAAAATTAAAGGTCTATTCCAATTATGCAACGAACCTGTTTTAAATCATTATGTAAACTTGTATTGCATTCCAAGAAAAAGAACAGATAATTGTTCAGTGTTAAAAACAAAATAAAAGATATGTAATCAAGCAAGTACATGACGACGACGACGACGACAAAAACAACAACATATACTACTACTTCTACTACTACTACTACTACTACTACTACTACTACTACTACTACTACTACTACTACTACTACTACTACTACGACCAATACAACAACTGCTACTATATTGCATATTTTAGATCATTGCCAATCTTATTATAATAATAATAATAATAATAATAATATATTGTCGAGAAAATAATACTTAACTATAACGTATTATGTATCTCTATATCACGTATAATGTACATATATCTCTACCGTCAGCTGTATAAATGTAAAGCACTATAAGTAATTAGTATAAGCCACATTTGTAGCCCGAGAGAATAAAGCTATCTTGATCTTGATCTTGGCAGCACCTTTATCATTGCGCTAGCACGGTACTCGATGCGCTTTTATCAACCGGGGTTTCACAGCTGAAGCGATTGTCATTGTCGTGTAGTAGTATTTGTGAGTGTTGAGGGGGGGGGGGGGGGAGGTGGGAGGGGGGGGGGGGGAGTGCGTGTACATTGCTTTTTCATTCATAAACTGGATTTTTTGATATACCAGCGTCAGTGATTAAATTGAGATTAAATTCCATGGTTCAGAATTCATTAATATATTCTATTTTTCTGTAACAGAATATGACGATCAAGATTAAAGAAAATAAACAAGGACACATATAAGGCTATGTGCTAAAGGCAATGCGCCTATATGTCAAAGGCAACACACACATTTTTTTAATGGTGATAAGTCTATATGTTCCCAGTCATTCCAATCAGTCTCCCGTAAAAATACTCCCTAAAATGAGAAGGGTGTTGATTGCAATCCTGAAGTCCTACAATCTCATGTTCAATACAAGTACATTCAAGCCTGTTTATAACAATAGCAAAAGTAGTAGCGGTAGAAGTAGCAGCGGTAGTAGTAGTAGTAGTAGTAGTAGTAGTAGTAGTAGTAGCAGTAGCAGTAGCAGCAGCAGTAGAAGTAGCAGTAGTAGTATTGTTTAGTTTCGTTTCGTTTCGCTGATCACCGTTTTTGTTTTGTTGTTTCGTTTCGCCGATTACCGTAAGCTGGCGGTGTTCCGTATGAAAAAGAAATGGTTAACTTCTAATTACATTACGAACCAAATTAATCCGAAGACAACCAAATAGCATAGTTTGCGGATTTAGCAAAACGTTTTGAATAGTCTACCATATTTATGACCTGCTTACGAGCCCAATTGTAAACTTTTATTTATATAATAATTTGCTATTCTCTACTTTAGCAGTAGCGGTAACAGCAGCGGCGGCGACAGCAGCAGCAACGGCAACTGTTGTTGTTGTTGTTGTATCGACAGAAGCGCTATCATCATCAACGGCAGCGACAACAACATCGACAACAACAACAACAACAGCAGCAGCAGCTGCTCTGCAAATAAAATAAAATAAGTTATATTGGCCTGATGCTGACTTGACACTACGATGTTAGTGTAGGCACGTATATGGGTCAGGATAATAAATGAATACAATTAGCTCGACGAGCATACCATACATAGGCCTACACAATATCTCTCGCGTTTTGTTATTGAATAAATAAGACATTGGATGCCATTGTATATCGCTTCTAAGATCAAAGTAGGTCACGGGCTCGCGACATTTGAAATAGGAATAATAAAACGTGTTAAAAAACTCATAAAGAGTAGCTAAATAAGTAATTTCAATTCAGAACCAAGTCGTACGCATAACGCAACGCAATTAGCATCTATCAAGGGCATGCGTGATAAAACTGTCAGGTAAGTTGTATTTATCGATAGATTGACTGTTTTATTGATTGCGTATGCTTCGAATTGTATTGTATGAGGCTTTCAAAATCTACCTAATTAATCGATCGAGTGATAACTCTATTGATTGTTAGAATTGGTGATCAATTGATCGATTGATTGATTCAACTGGTAGATAACTGATTGATTGATTGATTGATTAATTAATTATCTGATTTTGATAGATTGATTCCTTGTTTATTTGATGATTTCTTTAAAGAATACGATGTTTTGGAAATACTGAATACGCCACAAACTCTACGCATCCAAGGAATCTTTAATATTAATATGCGAGTCATGATACCGGAAGTCCTGGTATAGGCTTTATAAAATATGATGTAACGTATTGCTCCGTAAAATCTCGGATTTGCAGACTTCGCGCATAATACACAGCTGATGAATATGTGAGAAAATTAGTAAGGATACTTTTACAATTGATTACGTCACAGTCAGCTCGGCTGAAATCTTATTTTGCACATATTCCCCTACATCCTTTCGGTGATTCCCGAGTGGTCAATTTTCAATAAATAGTCTTCTCTTAGCCTGTGAATTGACACTAATTAGGCAGGAAATTTGCTTAACGACGTTCTATGAAGTCCATCTCAGAATTTTACTCTTTCAATGACTGCCATAGCTGAAAGTACAAAGAGAATGTTTCGCATTTGTTTTATTATGTCAGTAGGATTAATCCTGTAAAATGTCCATCTACAGATATAAAACACCCCACTCTAAATATTACAATGTGATCGTATGATCGATTCCTGGCTGTTGAATTTGTAAATGAAATACAGCAGGGAAACTGTCTGGTCCACCCGGTACCATCCATATCCCTTGATTGATCCGGCCATCTGATTCTGTAATATAAGTACAAGGATGTCAGATATTAGTCATGAAATATTTACACCAAAAGTGAGGTTGAGAGCAAAATGTTCGTGGACGGAGCAGCTGGAACTGACTTACGCAGTCCATGTTTGTGTCAATCTATAGAAATATAACGCTAGCTGTTTCCAGTCAAATCAATTTCAAAATATTCAATAGCTTTCCGGTTTGTTTGCCCTGAGATTGATACATGACGAATTTATGGGTGAAATGGTGAACTCTCTGTATCGCACACTAGTCTAACCAGATATCACAGATTCTTTACGATTTCAATCAGCTGAACATTTAAATATTAATTTGTCTGGAAGATATTGCTACCCAAAGCAGCAACAATTTCCAGTCGAATTGTTTTTAAAATCTGCAACGGATTGCATGTACATGTATGGCTAATGAACATACAAGTATTCACAAATGAAAGGGTCAAACACAGATGATTATGCGTGTACACTTATAACTTTACCGCCAGCCAATTAAACCTGTGTAACGGTAAATGCGATAATTTAGTGTCGTATAAGGACAACTTATCATAATAGTGATAAAATATATTAAATACATATGCTACACAGTGGCTAAAATATTATAAATCGGAATTAAAACAAGGAAAAACATTTTTGACAGAGATTTTAGGTTTTGGACTATATGAGGTGTCCAAAACCTATTTTGGGTGGACGGTTTAAACCATGGTTTAAACCAGTAGTGTAGCTGGTCTGTAGAATTGAAAGCATTAACTGATGATGACTGATTGCAAACATCTTCATTGAAATAAAGCTCTGTCTAAAATATTTAATATTTGGCTAACAAACATATTTGGCTAATATATTGGGTAGAAAATTGCAAAATCCAGATCTGTCCCTGACTATGACTAATGTAAGCTTGATGATGATAATGATGATGATGGTGTACTGTATATTGCAATATCTGATCAATCGCACCTTCCTCTAGTTCCTGTAGTTTTAATTTCCTCTGTTTATAAAATTTTGATCTTTCTTGGCCCACTCAGTAATCAACTTCTCAACCCTAAAATCCATTTTTCGAAGAAGCATGTCACCCACACGCCTTGAATAATTAAGACTTTAATTTTAAAGAAGATCCAAGAATTTCCTCAGAGAATGTGTTGCAGACCAAGAGCCTATTTAAAAATCTTTACTACAGGAATCATGGCCTCGGTTATCTAGCCAGTCATTCCAGTCCTAAAATATTTAGAAAGAAAAATAGCTTCTTGGCTTGCAAAAGAACATTCCACAAGATCATTTCAAAGGGCAAAATGCTCATTAAAGGGTTAATATAATTCATGCATTGTTTGCTGCTTATTAGCATAAACCAAACATGTACTGAGAATGAGATATGATACCATTACGTTCCTCACGTTTATAGAGGAATGCAATGACATCTCAGTACAAGCTAGAAAACGCCTAGTGCATTTTGTGTAAATAACATTTCTGGGCACACACATTTTATTTAAAATAAACTTTCCAATTTCTTTGTTTAAGATCGTGGTTTCTAACCACATTACGTTGACCATATGAATAACATATTAATAATATATACAGAAATAAGACATTTTATTTGACTTAACCCTTTCATGACAAAACCGGCCAAAACTATCCCATTCAAAGGTCTATCGGAAAGTCCATTTGCAGGCGAATGGAAGACAATATTTGACAATTTACCACTAGAATGACTGGCTTGATAACTGAGCAAGTAATTCCAGGGGTAATCGCTTTAGAAAGTCATCTCTTAGCCTGCACATGGACCTTCAATAACCATTCTTGATAATCTTTAGCAAATTTAGCTAATAAAGGGTTGAGAGTAAATTTAAGAAAAATCAATTTTGTTTGCATTGACCTTTAGAGAAAATTGACATAGTATTACCCCTCGCGAAAAGTGGTAACTCGAGTTTATTTCTGTTATTTAATGTTATAGCTTCCTTCATATGGCGAAAAAGCATCATTGAAGTATTGCCTTACTTATTCAAAATGTTGCAGGTATTTAAAACATGATAGATAATTTTATGTGTAATGTTTTAACCATTTTTCGTGGCAAACCGAAAGCGCATAGTAAGCATATGGGAGGATGTAGAATTAAGATATCCCCCTACATGAAGTGTGATGGTTTGTACTTTAAGCTAAATTGGGCGAAATGTATAATTTCCCAACCTCAATGCTTGTTAGAGCCAATAGAGTGTCATTTGTGTCATTTCAATGAACCACGGAACACAGCATCTGTATTAGGTGACATAGATCTTTTTATTTACCGGGAATTTCGTAACCTTTCCCCCGACTAATCCGCATCTCCTCTCATGTGCAATACACGCAGCTAATCATACATATATACATATTATTAATTAGGCCTTCTTGAAGTCACTGTTGGATTCTAGCGAAAACGTAAATGCAAATCTTGTACCATATCGGAAAAACTCACTGTCGAAAACTAGATTTTGCTCTTGACAAGCTAAAGTCCCATGATGCAATGTGCATTTCGCCTGGAAGACTGGCCAATCGACTAATTGGCTCCCGGTGGAGCCCAGGGGATGGAACCGGTGCAGGCACCAATGCCGGATACACTACCTAATATGTGGTTTCAGACGTATAATGATACTACAGAGTAGATCGTGGCAACCCACCCTAGCGAATATGGTAGGGCTCATGAACGAACAAATAGATATGCCCGAATCGAAGCACACCATATCGGCAAAATGAACCCCTCAATTCAAACAGCGAACACATAAGTACACACATTAATGCAAGTCACCACAATTGTGTGGTAGAACATAAATTCCTTCCAAAGGAATGGAGTGCCCTAACCTAGTAGTCCAAGACCTACTGGGGTGTTTAATCATCCGAAAAAGGCCAAACTAACTGATGCCGCTTTTAGATAGCCCAAAATATGTAGTATATGAAATGTGTATTCTTAGTTGCTGAATATATTCAAATTTCTTTTAATTGGATGATTTCAAAGGTACCTTGATATTTGACGTACCTGACAAATTAGGGGTAGGGGAAATTCAAAGTCACATCCCTCTCTTATTTATACACCTTACCCAAGACCCATCATATTAAAGGTAATGAAGGCCTCTTTCAACTGATCCCACGTTTTGATTCCAGATGTCAACAATATTGTTCTTATCGCATCATTTTGCAACCAGTTCATGCCAATCCTTAGATAGCTTTAAAGGTGTTCGCTCATTTTCGACTAGTTTAAATGTCACTGTCGGAATCTACATCAGCCTCATCATCAGAAGAGACAATACGCAGTTCATTATTACAGTCCTCACTCCTTTCCTCTGCGAATGTCTCTGGATCAATGACGTGACTAATGCCAGATGGAACCTGGTGGCCGTCAAACTAGTTCACTATGAACATATTATCAACACAACACCAGCCGTGTTTGCAAGGATCTAACTCCAGAATTGACTGTTCGTTTGCATGTCTCCCGATATGTGCCACATAGTTAGCTCCCGTGATCTTCTGTTTTAGCACAGGTCCACAAGGTGGTAGAACACTGGCATCAGCACCTTTGATCTTTGTTAATGGCCTGTCTTGGCTTGTCCGGGCATACTTGATCCTGAAAATGGCATAGCGAACATCAGCTGTTTTCTGCATATTCTGTTTCCCATAAAGTGTGCAGACATAATGTTCTAACATGTCCTGGTAGCGGGTCATGAGAAAATGTGATTCCCCAAGTGCAGCAAACGGATTGATAAATTGTACAGATCGTTCCATCAACTGTGGCGGTCGTGTAATCACAGCCTGTAAAGGCATGCAGACCAGGAAGCACACTGCACAGGTCTTTGCTACGATGCATCGACAGAGATGTCACAGCAGTATCAACACCTGCATCCATCCCTACATTTGCTTTAATATTGTATGTGATGAACACATCTGTATCCTTGCAACGAATGACCACATTGGGCACCAACAACTTAGAGAGGCAGGTTAGATGCAATGCTATTCTTGGATCTACCTCTTCGCGGTTGCAGGCTAACTTTACATTAGTGCTGTGGACGACACGTCCATCCTATGAAATTGTGAACGTGTAACATACACCTTACTCCCATGACTAACCTTTTCCTCTCTAACATCTTCGCATAACTAAACTGAAGGAAAGACGTTTTGAAAACACGACCTAAGAAGCGAGTGAAAGTCTTTTGGGAGTCTTTGGTCTGGGCCAGTTACTCCGACTGATGCTGGCACAGTTCCCTGCAATGCACGGTTTGCACTTTCTGCTACCTTAATTGATTTCTCTGGGTATCTGTCACAGATAAAATGCACTTTACACAACTTTGTCAGAATGACTTTGGCAAACCCTGCAACTGTCTCTGGCACATCCACCAATCCTTGGATCAGAAACATCGCATCGTTGATATATACATATTGTAGCGGTGGTTGTGGTGTGTTACTGCTCACCCTATCCTCTAAAGCATGCATCAGCTTTGATTTGTCTGTCTTATTCATGGTGCCGTCAAGTTGTGCAAGCGACAAAGGCACACGAGTTAAGGGGTAGCTGAAGACCATCAACAGATTCACCTGTTTTTCTGTGGCAAGGAAGAGGAGACGTCTCGAAGATATCACGTGTTTCTCTGAGTTCAAGAATCTTCTTGTCTCTGACTTTCAACCTTGTTGTTACCACTGGTTAAGCAAAGGTCGTTGTCTTGTGTCTGGGTATAGGCTGTTCAAAACGTGATGGGTTTGCAAAGCAGCCATCCCTGAATTCCTTGGACCATTTTCTTTCTCTATTGGAAACACAGTTCAGGACATCTTGTGTAACATCTGGTGGCATCACCCGACCCGTGGAAATGCAGTAAAGTTTTTCATCTGCAACATTCTCCCCAAATGGATCTATTGTGTCACGAATGCCTGCTGTCAACTTTCTGAGATCTTCATCGTCTCTTCTTACTCTGGCAGGTTTGGTTTCTTTGTGAGCTTCACTTGGCTTAACTTGCCCAAACTTTGACAATAAATGTCCAACGATGGTACTTCTTTGTGTCCTCATTATCATCCACCACTTCCTTGCAGAAACCAAGTGGTGTTATGTCGAGATGCCGCATCCGCATTCACTGTCTCCTCAAGCCTGGATCTACTGGACTGCTTGAAAAGTTTTTGCTCAATCCGCTGTATAGATAAGGCTCCACTGAGAAGCGCCTCCCATACTCATGGATGTGAACTGTCCATACTGAGTAGGTTGAGATAGTACGTTTTTATCCACCTGGTATAGTTCTGTCTGTTGATGGCAAAGAATATAGGATACATACTTTCAAGGGTGTGAGTAAAAGGTCCGCATCGTTTGTTTTACAGGACCGACTGAATATCAGGTAGAGACCAACAAGATCTATATACATCATCCAAAACCTTGCTGTACTTCCATGGTCACCAGATCTGGTACTTTCACAGTATTCCTCATACTTTGTGAAGAATTCGTGATAATCGTCTCTCTGCTCAGTAGCATCCAAAGCAGCTGGCTTGTGGTCTTCATGTAATTGTGATACGGCAACTACCAAGTCCTGTGGAATCGTTCCATAGTCTTGAAGAAACCTGTCCATATGACGTGTGCAAAATGCAAGTGCTAGCAAAGGGTAAATGCGCTTGCACTGATTAAAATATTTCCCCGAAATGAAACCGTTCGGTGACCCCTCAGCTAGAACACAATTATCTACCAGAATTTGAGGGCATCAAGACTCGGCGAGAATGCTACCAATAGCACCAAAGAAAGCCAGTTCGATGTGAAAGGGGCGAAAACAGATGAATACATTGTTAAACTTCTGTGACTCCAGGTACTGGATTTGCAGTGCTGGTAAACAACATTAAGAAGAATCAATGATACTATGGGCTGCAAGACTGACAAGTTAGCGCTGATGAACAGATATCAACATTTCTGGTTGTTGTCTATCAATGATGAATGACCGAACGTAATCTGCAATCTGAGAAAATACCTTGTTATGAATTGTGCAAGAAGAGTCATCAGCTGCTGTGGCTCGTCTACAACTGTGGTGATACTTAACTTCCTTGCCAACCAAATCTATGTCACCTATTTTTGTCAACAGTACCCAGTCATTTAGTTTTCTCGCAGCAGTTTGCATGCTATTAGCAGCATCTATACTTTCACAAAGTCCGAGGGATTCCCGTTAGTTCCTTTTTTCTCTTTTTCACAAAACAGACATTTATTTGGAAATATCACCGAATATCCACTTGTCCTGTAGGTGGGGCTTAGAATACACCTTCCGTATACTCTGCGTGTCGTAAGAGGCAACTAAAGGAGGTAAGGGTGAGGTAACCCTGACAGAAACCTCGAGTGCTGAAGACGGAGGTTCCAGGCCGCACGGCGCACGCTAATAAACCATGGATCCACGCACTTAACGCTTATGATCATGTCGATAGTCACTTACAGGACTGGCGGTATGATCAGCGATCGAAAAGAAGAAGAAGATCCACTTGTCATTGCTTCCACTTCAGGCCGTAACATTGTTTTGACAGAGGATTGCTCCATATCCACGTGCTTGTCCGCATCACCAGAAATGGCGGTAAAGTTGTAGTAACATTTTGGGAGAAACCCATCACGATCTGAATAATCACTAGGAAGATTGTCACATACACTGATAATTTGATGATTTCCATTTGAACAGTATTTTCTGAAGCATTTTTTTTACAGATTGCCAGTGCTCATCAGTAAATGGTACGACTGGATCAGAGGCTTTGCCTCCAACATGCAGAATGCACTTGAGTCGCTTTCCTTGCTGTTGCGCTATTTATGACTGGACTTCTACATCTGAAAAAGAAAACTTTTTAGAGCGTATTTAGTTGCAATATACAAGGCATTGAAATTATGTAATGACTGGACTAGTGGAATTAGAAACAATTCTTTTAATTAGTAGGTAAACTGATTTAAGAAAACATTTACTTTGCATAACATTTTCGAAAATTACCTCGTCCCTTCTGTTATTTAAAATAATGTACACAACACATCAAACTTGAGTTCTTTGCTTGGTATCAGCTGAAGGAGGACTTCATTGCCTTTAATATGATGGGTCTTGGGTAAGGCTGGGTGTACGAATAATAGAGCGATGTGACTTCGAATTTCTCCTACCCATAATTTGTCAGGTGCATCAAATATCAAGGTACCTTTGAAATCATCCAATTAAAAAAATCGAAATATATTCAGCAACTAAGAATACACATTTCATATACTACATATATTGGGATATCTAAAAAACAGCATCAGTTTCTTTGGCCTCTTTCGGGTGATTAAACACCCCAGTAGTTCTTGGACTATAGATGCTTGTCAGGCGTGCATTTGTGTGATATAAATGGGTAAGTCTACCCAGGTCTGGAATTATATGGTATTACGGGATTATCATATAATTACCCACATACCATTGGTAACATTACTGGATAAACACAGTGTCTCTGTGATATCGTATAGGCTAAAAATGCCCTTAACACACACTGCATGCATAATCAATGTTATGTCAATGTCATATTACAATGATGTCCTGTGGAAACGATGACAACTCGTAGGTGTACACCAAACGTCTCGGTTTGGAACTCAATCCCGCCTGATATGCCCCAAAGGTGTGTAACAGAGTGGTGGAGTGGATTACACTCATATGGTATGTGAATAGTTCCTAAATCTGGACGCCGCCTTAGTTTTATTTCAGTGCTTTTCATTAACGATTCTCTTTCGGTAAAACAAACCACATAGTAGAACCATATGCACCTCAAATCATTTATCAGTTCATTAAAGCTAACAGCATATTGGCAATTATTAGAACTTTCAGTTTTCTGGACGAGTCAAACTTTAGCGCTTTGTACAAAGCCATCGTCAGATCACACCTGGACTATGTAGCATCAATTTGGAGCCCATATAAAATGGAATATATAGAAGTGATTGAAAATGACCAAAGTCGTGCCACACAGCAAATGCCAGGAATGAAGGAACTTTCTTATCCTGAATGGTTAGAGAAACTTAAACTACCAACCCTGACATACAGGAGAGTAAGAGGTGATATGATCAGGGTGTTAAAACGCTTGAGAGGCAAATACAATGGTGACGTCTCAAATATATTGCAACTACAGAAAAACTGTGTAGCCAGAAGGAACACCAGAGGACTTAAGTACAAATTATTCTAACAGAGAGCCAATTTGACTACTACTACAAGGCGAGCATAACCGGAAACCATAAAGAGTACAGTGCCGAGGACATCGAAGAACAGAACACAGCGGCATACGGTCTGCAGTCGGAAGCCATCCTAAGTATACCTAAGTAAGTATTATCAGAGAAGGCTAATAAAACAATTGTCATGGAAATTTAAATCTTTGCTTACTAGTTGTCCATTTGCAGGTCAAGAGAGCTTTTGAAACTTTACCACTGGAACCACTGGATTGTTTATCGAGTCAAAAAATCAATGGTCTTCTCTTGGCCTGCAAATGGGGTTTTCCTAGCACAGCTACAAAGGCTGGTTTTGCATGGTCGACCGTTAAAGAGTTAACAAATCACTGGCTGCTATTCAAATCATTTTTGGAACATTCAACAGCTTCCAAACAAGTACTCCCTTTAATGGTCAACATTTGTTAAGAAAAATTTATTTTTGCTTAGTGAATGTCAATTTTTAGGCCAACATGGCCAATAAGGATATTTTTGAGATTTGTTATTGGAATTAATCAAAGCATGTATTGAACCAGTCAGTCTAGTGGTAATCGTTAAAAGATAAATAGACTTGGCCTGCAAATGCAGACTTTCCATGTGACGTAAGCCAACACATACTCTGCAGTAGATTTGAAGATTGTCCATAAATTTGCAAAACAGACTATAATTTTACTTTACCACTGGAATGAGTGGCTCGATAACCAAGCCAGTCTTTTCAGTGGTAAATTCTCAAATATAGCCTTCTCTTGGCCTGCAAATTGTAATTAAATGAGCAGATAATTTGATATTCTTGACCAAATTTTGCCATTAATGCGTTAAAGAGTTAATTTGCTTAAATCATTGAATTCAGAACTTAAATAACGGAAATATAATTAAGTATATATACTTACTTTTCTGTTTCCATTTAATAATATTCACATTTACGGTAGCATTTACGTTTAATGTGCATATAGAATACAGTAATACATGTATTTGCCATCTAATGCGTATTGGATGAAAATGGATTAGGCTGTTTTAATGGTGTGATGTGTTAAAAGTGGCTTGTATATATCATCTGTATCATTGTGTATGTGTCTTGGTCTGTCTACACACAGAGTATCTATCATATATCATGTTGTCTATTCAGTTTGTCATATGATGATTTCCAGAGAAAACACAATAATTTAGCATAGTCTGTAAATTTCTACATTGAGAATGCTTCTAAGAAATTTACTTATCTCAGAAGGCACATGTATTCACTTTAATCGATCCAGTCATTTAAAAGCGCTTATCTTTCTAAACCCTGAATATTTGTTCAAGCCATCTTGCACCTCATGATGCTCAATGTAACATTGACATTTTGCTTCAGTAGGCATTGGCTCACAATGGCACATGCAAAATAAAGAACTATTATGTTGAATTGTCAAGGGAATTAAAAAACTGCCTTTATAGAGGTCCAGAGAAACGTCTATGTATATCAAAAGGATATTTGTGAAAATTTACCACTGGAATGGCTCTCTCGATAACAGAGCCAGTCATTCCAGTTGAAAATTGTCTAAAATCGTCTTCTCTTTAACACCTTTCACTCTGCTGTCAATGATCTGTATCTTGCTATGTCAATAGCAAAGAAATTGCTGTAGGCTAATTTTTTTCAACCACAGCAGCAACTTCCAACACATGTGTTCATGTTCAAAAAGTTCATTTTTTGAATTTAATTTGAACATTTTAAATTTTGACATCAAAGTGGTAATCGTTAATCTTGGTCTGCAAATTGCAAATTGGCATTCAATAAGCAAACTTTTTAATTCTCTAAACTGGTCTTGGCCATTAAACTTTAATGACCAAATTTGGTCAATAATATCGAAATATCTCCTCATTGTATGACCATTCGCAAGCCAAGCGAAGACAATTTTTGAAATCTTACCAATGGAATGAATGACTGGCTCTGTTACCGAACCCGTCATTCCATGGTAAATTTTCAAAAACAGTCTTCTCTTAGCCTGCAAATGGACATTCTTCAAGACCGTGGCAGAGGCCAGTTTTGGCCGGCTTCATAATGAAAGAGTTAATGATTAAACTGTTGAATATTCTGAAAAGAGTCCGCTGGAAACCTGAGTGATACAATTTTTATCAAAATATTTAAATTAATAAAATATAATGTTTAATATTTTGAGACTAAATGCACCAGGAACATGTTGTTTTCCAAGAAAGGCTTACTATGGGACCAAAGGCTTACAGTCAAATTGGTTTCAGAACATTCAAGAATGTACCTACATCTATACTAGGTACCTTACAATTGAGTCAAAGTGATTTCAGGAGTCAACGGCAAATTTAGCCAGATAATACCAGTAAGAATACAATCATGCATTTTATATTGATCTTATGTTTTTCAGCCGTAATTAACTCATTATAGTTCTCTTGAAACAATATTAGAAAACTGTTTGAGGCATGGTTAAAAAATCTGAAGCAACAGATTGCAAATCAGGATGTCAACAACTAAATATCAAAAGATATTCCACAGGATGACCATTCAATGAATAGTCAGTCTTGTTTTCAATTCTTCATATTTCAATTTCAATTGCATTTGGCTAATGGGTATATCAGTTTGAATTGCATTTAACTCATTTCATGCCACTTTCCAGGGAGGATATTCATTGAACATTAGGTTAGGGACTGAATTACAATTGTTGTGGAACAAACGTGGTATGTCTACACCAGCATTTGAGTTTGCTACATTTAAGTCTTACTAGAGGTAAATCCACCTGTTTAGGAACCACATTTAAGTATCTATTTCAAATAGCGATGTCCTAATGAAATTAATTCTATTTTGTCAGACATTTTTATTCAGGAATCAGAAGTGATCGACGTTATACAAATATTGGTATCAAATAAAGCTTCTAGAAAGGATGAAATAAGCCACAAAATGCTAAAGGCAATTGCACTTTCAATAGCCTTTCTGTTAGCACTACTATTTAATAAATCTTTTGAAAAAGGAGTATTTCCAAATGCTAGGAAAACGGCGACTGTTTTAGCATTGTTTGAAAAAGGTGACCTCGTGTTATGGGAGAACTACCGGCCAATATCACTCTTAAGTACTGTAGGTAAAGTCATGGAGTGAATAATATTTAAGCATGCATATAATCACCGTAATGGACAAAATCTCTTTTACCAGCACCAGTGCGGTTTCCAGCCAGGCTAGTCGACTATTTCGGTTAATTGAATTGTGTCATATCCTCTCAAATGCACTCAATGAACACAAAATCCACATACTTTGTGATATCTCGAAGGCATTTGGCAGAGTATGGCACCAACGATTAATGCTTAAACTGCAAGCGCATGGACTAGGAGGGAAACTTTATATTTGGTTAAATAGCTACTTATCATCAAGACAACAGTGTCTTAATCAATCAAGATAAATCTCCTTTAAAACATGTATAATCTGGGGTTCCCCAAGGCTCGGTGCTCGGTCTTTTCTTATTCTTAATTTATATAAACCAAGACACCGCGTTGAAGTATTAAAAAAATCCTTTCTACCTCGTACTAGTCAACTGTAGAATAACTTGAACACAATATTAAAGTCGGCGTCATCCGTTTCGGTTTTTAAAAACAATCTTACAAAATCTGACCAAAACGCCTCAGAACATATTTCCACATACTACATGTCAGAAAGAAGGCGTGAAAATATTTTAATTTGTAAGCTGAAGAAGAACTGTAGCCAGCTAAACAAGGACTTAATCCGATACCATCTACTTGAAGAAGGAAACTGCGCCAAATGTTCAATGCCAGAAACGTCTTTTCTCTATTTTCCCTATTTATTTAAATTGGAAAGAGAAAGAAAAGATTTATTTTGCGCTCTAGAGGAATTTATACCAATTGTACCACTGGACTTCATTCTGAATGGAAACGAAAATTTATCTCCAGAAATAAATGATGGGGATAATTATATAAAACAAACAAATAGATTTTAACCCCCTTTTTGTCAACAACACTTCAAACCGCTCTGTATGCTACCTATAGCAATTAACCCTTTAATGATGGAGATTTTTCAAGAGAATGAAGACAATTCTTTTATTATTTTACAAAAACTAGATTTATATTTTCCCTATAAATGGATATTTCTCAAGACCGCTGAATATGCTCTTTAGGCCCATTGAAGTGTTGATAATCCGGAAAGTCCCAATTTTTGCTTGCCCAGTGTCCAATGGCACGCCAGGAGAGGACTATTGTTGTGTTCCCTGGACATGCAAGTGACATTCTTTAAAACCTCTATAGACGTAGTCGTTGGTCGACTTGCCGATTAAAGTGATACATTTACACAAGGGGAATGCTTAATCTATCATCTGCCGGAATTATTATTATTTTTTTTTTCTTATTTTTTTCTTTCTTCTTCAATAGAGAATTGCACTGTTATATATTGGATAATGTCTAGGATGCTATGAAGTTGAAACATTTTGAACCTGCACTTGCAACTCTTTTCTCAATGAATATTTTAAATGGAGATGTAATGTCAGGATTTCATTTTCAGTGATTGATTTTTCTAAAATAGTGTATAATATAATTAATGTTATGTCAAGATTTAATGTTTGTTTAACTCATATCTCTCCCTCCCTCCCTCCCTCCTCTCTCTCTCCATCCCTCCCAACCTCCCTCCATCCGTCCATCCCCCTTCTCTCTCTCTCTCTCTCTCTCTCTCTCTCTCTCTCTCTCGTAATATATGTTTATATAAGTTAATTCGATATATGTAAATATAGTTATATTATTTGGCATAATCCTTTACATTTTTGCTGCCATATAATTATTCAGTTGGTAGAGGACGGAAATAAGGTGTTAGAACTTGTGCCCAATTCCTTTGTACACATGGTACAATAAAATGCGTTTCAATGAATCTGTCGTATAAGCCATTTTCTAATAGTATAAATCCTTTAATACCCAATAGGCCATTTGCAATAGTCTTGTGAAATGTCCATACGCAGAGCAATGGAAAACTACTTTCGAATACCTGTCACTGGAATAACTGGCTCAATAACATAGCCAGTCATTCGAGTGGTAAATTCTCAAAGATAATTTCTTCATATGCAAATATACATTTTCTTCTTAAAAATGAAATTTTCTTGAAGTAATTTAAGCATTAAATGGTTATACATAGGCTCATACTTTTCCATGACTAGGCTTGTGAGATTATTCCTTTAAGTGATCACGGGCGAAGATTATTAAATTATTATATTAAATTGTTATTACTCGATTAATTAGCGTGGGTACAAATTACCCAGACATAGCAACAAAGGCGTTTAGTGTTTAGAAATATCCATTGTCAGGCCATGTGAAGACTAGTTTTGAAAAATGTATCATTGGAATGCCTGGCCAGCCATTCCAGTGATAGTTCTACATTTTCAAAAATTGTCTTTTCTTGCCAGGCAAATGGATACACACGCACAGTCACTGAGAAAAATATTAATTTTCGTGAACGATGGCATTAAAAAGTATTGAAAAGTTATGTTTGGAAGTACTTAATTGCATGCAACTGTTCAAACTTATTTATTTCATTGTTCATCACACGTTTGCCTTTTTCCGAAAATCTAATTTGTTTCGTTGGTAGTGTCTGTATTCGAATCACACAAAATTCAATATGCAACCCCTGAACTGTTTCCAAAATATTAATATCACTTGTAATATTTTTCCATTCTCTTAAACATTTTGGCGTCTTCCCAGCTACAAAGTTTTCTGTTGTATTTATAACATTATCCAGTTGTTTACTACTAGTAAAGCTTACCGCTTCACTACAGGTAGCTAGACTATTGATATGATACAACTCTTAAGCTGAGACCTCTTATTCCAGCCCCCTATGTTCCCCATCTTTGGATTGTTGGTGTGGAATGGTTGGTTCTTTTTGCCTAAAAAGTCTCCCATAAGATCCAAGACCAAACATGTCATTGTGGCTAACTGATCGATTACCATATTGATTCTTATTGTATTAGCCGGAGAAACCGGGTCTCGTTTGTTGGCCAAGTCTCCTTGCTTCTCCAATATCTTTCAATTGTTTGGGCAAGTCATCTCCAAATAACATATCTGTTACTTTGTGATCGTGTTTACAGAGATGTTTGTATCTATTATTGATAACTGGCTTAAAGTTATCCTTGCGATATTGACTTAAAGCAGTAAATCCAGCTGAAATCAGCTTCATAGAGTCAGTATGTTTAACAACAATGGCATTACAATCAATCTTAGACTTGTTTGCAGCAAAATTCATAATAGATTATGTTACGGTATTGAAATTAATTGCACTGTGCCTTTAACAAGCAATCCCTGTACATTGTCCATTTTTATGTCTCTGGAATGTATGGGGGATTAGCCAAATTCCATATCTCGTGATTTACTCTAGGCGTTGACACATTATTGCAGTTCTGTGGTCCAATATATGTCTGTCTAAGCTCTTTTAATTTGTTTAATCTTTCCTTATTAGCAACAGAGCAGAAAGAGATGTTAATTGAATCTGACAAGCTTTGCTTGGTATCAGTTCCTGTAACAGTATCCTGGCAATAAATATCCTGCATATCATTTAGGACCGTATTATCTGAGTCACTTCCAACTCATTATCACTGTCAGAGTCTTTAGCCTTAGCACGTAGTTCATTTGTAATGCTTGAGAAAGAGTCTGGAGTTTCGCCCTCTAGCAACCCCCCCCCCCCCCCCCCTCATCATCTGTATCATGAGGAGATAGTTTTAAACAACACTGTTTCACATGGGCCTGATATTTTATCAGCTTATCACATTTACCCGCCTGCTGTGATATTGACTTGTTTAAAAAATCCATCTGTTTTTGTTGTGTCTCTCTTAATAAATTAACATATTTAACATACCAGAACGATTGGCAGATGAATTACTTTGGGTCACAGATACCTCACTACACTGAGTTCAATGACAGTTATTAAATGATCTGCATTCAGTACTTGTGCTCTGAATAATACAGTTAGAAGATGAAACATTCACCAGACTGGCATTCAAATTATTCTGTAACATTACAGACAAAACAAATGCATGTTTGGACTTAGTCCTGTAGTGCTACCCATCTGATAACCGTGTACTTTGACACATAAATGGCTATAGTGGGAATAAGTTCAAATATAATCAGCATACATGAGTATTTTCACAAAGCATTACATAAACATCATATTATCACACTGGATTAAACTTGTCTCAATTATCACTCTTACAACTTTCTAGCAGTACTATATACTACACAGTAGGTAACTTACCTTTAATAAAGTCATGGTACTCCAATTAAAACACGTCCTAGTCGCTCAAGGTAAACATCTCAAATAATATATTTATACAAGAGGGACTGGATGGATTTGTAAATAAACTTTAGGAGTTGCGTTAACAAGAAATGATAGGCAGGGATTGATGAATGAACGGACTGATGGGCAGACAGACTGACGAGCATACGAACTATATATGTACATCTTCTGGTGGTAATGGTACCCGTTACCAATTTCCAAAAGAGTAGTAAATAAACCGTAGAAGGAGCTGCGTTGTCAAGAAATGACTGGCAGATATAGATGGAGAGACAGATGGATGGCCGGCTATTCAGTACAGCCAGATGCAATTAGTCACATAGAGCAGAGAGCACCTGGACATATGCATGTAGTAATGGTAACACTCAAAAGAATTGTAACTAAATTGTAGGAGGAGTTGCGTCAACAAGAAATGATTGACAGAGATAGATAGACAGATGGACGGGCATTCTAGACAGACGGATGGACGCATAGCATACGAACAGAACATGCACATCTTCAGGTGGCAATGGAAATACATACCAAGTTTGAAAAGACTTGTAACTAAACTGTAGGAGTTGCTTTCACAAGGAATGATTGGCAGAGATAGATGAATGGGCAGACTGACGGGCAAACACTCTGGAAAGACTGACCAGGATACAAACAGCATATGCACATCTTCCGGTGGTAATAGTACGCTTTACCTATTTTCAAAAGAATCGTAACTAAACTGTAGGAAGAGTTGCATTGACAGGAATTGACAGAGATAGATGGACAAGCAGGCGGATAGATATTTTGGACAAACGGGAGGATGTGCAGGCATACGGACAGCACATGCACATCGCTGCATGGTAATTATGGTAACACTACCAAGTTTCAAATGAATTGTAACTAAACAACATCAGGATATGTGTTGACAAGATGTGGGCAGACGGACAAACAGAGAGACGGATGGACATGCTGATTGCTATTCCACACCCTGACCAAACTTTTGAATGCATCAGCAACATGTCTAACACAAACACCAGCTCTCAGTATTTAGTACTTTGCCAAACCAGTTCTGTGCTAATAACATGAATCGTGTATCTCAACAAAATAGTCGTTTACTCCAGAGCAATGATTAACATTTTGTAAAGGGCAGAGAGTGGGCAATAATTCCAATGGCTTAGTTGGTAACAAAGCAAAGCTGAATGCTGTCGAATTGAGGAAGATGAACTTATTGAGAGATATTTGGCAGAGATTCAGGAATCCAGATCAAATGCAAATAGTTGAAAAAGGTTTCCCAGAGTCGAACACGTGCATGCTGAAGATGTATATTACCTGCACATGCCATTGAACTATTGGATGTTGATGATTTTACATGTTCATACACATTTATAGGAAAATCAGCTGCTATTGCAGATGCTCAGTGTACATCTAACTCGATAGAGTCATCGCAACATCTCTCACTGTATAAAGCTAAAAAGTATATTTGGCTGGTCCTAGATTTAAACGCAATTGTAACTGATCTCAATGTTTCATTCATAGAGCTTTCCAGAGATCAATTTAAATGGTGACAAAGAAGCCATTTGTTGGTTCTTCAGAACAATATTTTATGTTAGGTATCATTGACAACCAACAGCAGTGGAATCAGCAGCCCTTTGGATACTACTCCTAAATTAAAGAAGAGGAATTTAAGTGTCATAATGAAAATAAAAACAGTTTGCGAATAAGGAAAGTGAGAATTCATGCTATGAATGATGCAACCTAAGGATGCAGAGAAATATGTTGCTTACAAACTATTTGCTGCCGAAGTGAAATCAAAATAATGTTAATCATAGTTTTGAAATAAGGTTTTAGAGAAACACCTATGTAATTATTGAGTGAATATGTAAGAAATGAATAATAGACCTTTCCACTTTATCAACCCATCCTATGACGTCATAATCAACTACGCGGCGTGTAGAATGGATGACGTCGATAAGTACATCAGGAATGCATATTTGAAGATGGACTATGCGTTGTTGTACGAATTGTATGGCTTTACTATTTGATAAATATTCTGTTGAATATTGTGAAACTAATTTGACTGGGCAGCAACAAGTCAAATTAGTTACAAAATATTAGGGCATTCGGGGATCTATCAATCCCAACACGGCGAAGTGTGAGTGGAGCTTAGATGGAGATGGGTGGGCCATGGCTAAAATTGGAAAGGTTCATTTGCCAGTGATAATACTTTTGGCTATTTCACTTGTCACTATTCTCCTGTATATGTATTAATGTAAATTTCATATCAGTAACACATTATGACGTCATCAGTACTTGAATTACCCCCAGGTCTCCTAGCAGTTTCACAGCTCATTACCTCTACAGGTTAAACATTGGTTAATGTAGAGGTAACAGCACTGATAGGCAGCGAGGGATCATGTGATCCTTTTCTCGACCCAGCCCCCTAGCCCACTTCATACCCCTAACACTTTCATGGGTCATTAGGCCTGTCAATCAGCATTAACGAGGGTCAATATTTTAATACCTTGAACAATGGTGACTGTAAAGGCTACTACATTGATTGGTCCAGAGGTATGACTTCACTAATATGCAAATGAGCCCACGCCCCCACACTGTCATGGCTCATTACTCTTGTCAATCAGTAGCACAGATCAAAGCTCTACATCACCAAAATGCGGCGAAGGCAGGGGCGGCTGCTCTGATTAGACGAGCAAGTAATGACATCATCTCACTTGCACATTAGGCCACGCCCACATGCCCATATATGGTCAGGGGCTTGACTCTTTAAAAAAATCGATAAAAATAGTTCACACACACTGACCATATATGAGATGACGGCATAACTCTCCCGACCATTCAGAGCAGCCGCCCATCCCGTTGCTCTTCTACTCATTAGATCATTTGGCTCAAGTTTCGTTCAAATCGGCCCATTAGTTAAGAAGGAGCATTTTAAATTTAAAAAAAATTAAAGATGGTCGCCAAAAAATCGTCGAAGCAAAGATAAGAATAGATGTCTAGACCCTACCACTATAGAATCCTTCCAGCCAAATTTGGATAAAATCCATCAAGCGTTTTCACACCAAATTTTGACCAAGCAAAATTCTGAATAGAATTTCTGAAGCCCACCATGACTAGGGTAATTCTAACCAGAGTGTTATTGAAATCTGTCAAGCAGCTAAAGAAGAGTTTTAACAATTTCCACTAAATTCTTCATAAAATCTAAGATGTTCACCCAAAAAAATAGACCAATCAGAATTCTGAATAGAATTTCTGGAGCCTACCATGACCATTCTGACCAGTGAATAGCTTATATTCAGATTCAGATTTAGATTCAAGTAGATTTATTTGTTACTCATGTATGGATATTTACAAATATAAACAGGCAGTCCATCAAAGGCAGCAACGCCTATAGGACAATAGACCTAAGACCATGAAATAGACATTCAGATTTACATATCACATTTAACATAGAACATAGAAAACATACATTTATCTAGTCATTAAATACATAAGCAGTTCAGAGTAAGGTTATATACATGCATATGCATGATGCGTGCTTAGATATTCCACGCCCAGAACTAAGCTGTTTTAACCCTTTCATGACGAAACCGGCCTAAACTCTAGTGGTCTTGAGGAATATCCATTTGCAGGCCAAGGGAAGAGTATTTTTGAAACTTTTCCACAGAAATGACTGGCTCGGTACCAAGAGCCAGCCATTCCAATAGTAGGTTTTCAAAAAATACTCTTCTCTTGGCCTGCAAATGAACATTCAATAAGGAAATATTTTCATTTTCTTGACCAAATTTAGACATTAAAGCGTTAATGGTGATACATATGGAGCGGAATATCAGTAGGTTCTGAGCTGATATAGTTGTTCACTGGCGCCTTATACGTGTATATATATACACAGACATACATACAGACATATAGGTGCATAAGTACACGCACATATACGCAATATACAGTCATATATGTACACACCTACATGCATATACACACATGCATGCATGCATACACATGCACATACATGTATGTACATACATATTTTTTGCTCTATTCGGTAGTAGTAGTAGTAGTAGTAGTAGTAGTAGTAGTAGTAGTAGTAGTAGTAGTGGTAGTAGTAGTAGTAGCAGCAGCAGTAGCAGTAGCGGCGGCGGGCGGCGGAAGCAACAGTTGTTGTTGTTGTTGTTGTTGTTGTTGTTGTTGTAGACCTAGCAGCCGCAGCAGTAGGACTAGCAGCAAAAGTACTAGTGGCATGACATGAGTGCAGCTGCTGGCATGGTTATTATTACAATATTATAATAGTAGGTTATTCAATACTGTGTTGACCAGATGTGTGGTTACAACAGCCATGGCGGGGCTATATTTGATCATTTTCACCGTGATCTCATCAGCTGGGTTACAAATTTGGTGGCAAACTAGTGTTTGTTCCCGAGAAACAATACTGTCTAAAGTTGTTGCTGTCTAATTACGACATCAGTCCGTAGAAATATAGACCTATTAGCTAGCAGCCTCATTTACTCCAGATTTGCATTCACTAGGCGACCTCTTGTGCTCCCAAAACAATTTATTCACTGTAGCAACCAATAGGAAAACCCCATATTACCCTAATTAAAAACCCTGTTGCATAAGAAATACTTGGTATTTTTTAATCAAATCTAGATGATCCATGTGACAATGTGTGTTTCAAATGATACCAATTTGTCAAGCGAAAAATGCGTTATAGTTTAGATACAATGACAGCCCAAACACGACAACTGCTAAAAAAAATACACAGACATCTGTATGTTATCATTAATTTGCAAATAAACACCACTCCCTCTCTGCGGTGTGATAATGAGATAATGACTCATTTCATTCTGCACAAATACACATGATGAGTTTCTAACTTATTGCGAGAATCTGGTTAATTATTTCTAAAACAATTTGAGGTAGGAAGAATTTCGGTGTAAACGTTTTCAAAATCAATATGATATTTCATATATTTATGTCTCTTGAAAATAGGTGTCCAGGGATTTAGAATGAAATGTGTGTTTCATTACCCCTGGCAAATTGCCAAATATTTTTATGGCTCCTTTAGCTGTATTTCCTCTTTAAAAAATTATTTTATAGGATTAATGATTAAGTCTGGTAGGTAATCTGTATTAGATGCTACGTAATCTTTTAACACTCATATCAGTCAGAAAACCTCTTCTGCAGTGGTCCATTTGCAGAGCAAGAAGACTATTTTTAAAAATTTACCACTGGAATGACTGGCGTAATTCTATAGGTAAATTTCAAAAATAGTTTTCTCTTGATTTGACTGGAAGCCGTTGCTACCTTCTAGTAAAATTAATTTCAAATTTTCAACAGTTATCTTGTATGGTTGCCTTGAAAATGAGATATGGGGAATTCGTCGGTGAAAGGGTTAATGAATATAACAGCTTTATTATTTGCAACAGATTTCTGGATGCAAAACCATGGACGCAATCGCATACTCGTTGCAGCACGTTTAATTATCAATAGGGTCATGAATACAACAACTTTCTGGATAGCAACAGCTTTTACGATACACTTCAGTTGGCGTCATACTAGGCCTGTATGGATTAGGATGGGGACGGAGAAACCCCACCGACCTGCGCTTGAATACAACAACAACAACAACAACAACAACAACAACAACAACAACAACAACAACAATTATTTCATTATATACTATGATGATAACAACAATGGCGATGATAATGTCAATGTTAACGTTGATGGCGACGATGACAAGGATATCAGCAACAGCTGTCATGTAATTAGATCAATGCTGATCCTCGCAGGATTATTGTGGTACTTCCCCAAGGCATAGTAAGAATCATGATGATAACATTGAAATCAATTTCACTCACACCAACAGCAACATTCAATTTATAAAACAATTCACCTTTCCAGAGTATCCATCCATCATCTGAGCTCGTATGACGTAATATCAGCGCGTGTATGATGACGTCACGATCATTACGTCACAAAGGGTTCCATATAGACTGTTATCAAATCTAAAAAAGTCCGACACGTTGTATGAATTGTATGTCTTTGTAATTCTTTGCTATTTAATAAACATGCTGTTGAATATTTTGAAACTAATTTGACTGGGCGCTGTTACTGCCTTAGGTAGCAACAGCGCCCAGTCAAATTGGTTTCAAAATATTCAATAGCTTACCTGTGTAGTTTTCTGGAAATTAATAGTCAGGGTGTTCAGAGATCGATCGATCCCAACACGAGCGAGGTGTGGGTGGAGCTTAGACAGAGATGAGCGGAGCATAGCTAAGACCGGAAAAGTCCATCGCATGTAGTCCTGAGTTCTTTTTGGAGCCGGCTTCGCTTGGATTTTAGAATGAAATTTGCCTTGAAATTATCACTACACTCGTGACAAGTTTATCGATATGACTCCCAGAAAGTTCTGATTTATTGCTGACATTAAGTTACATGAAGAATAATGGACCGTTCCATGTTTAGCTATGCCACGCCCATCTCTAGCTAAGCTCCACCCAGACCTCGCTCATGTTGGGAGCGATCTCTGACCTTCCTGACTATCAAATTCCAGAAAACTGTTCAGGTAAGCTGTTGAATATTTTGAAACTGATTTGACTGGGTGTTGTTGCTGCCTATGGCTGCCTGTGCAATAGTATTCAACAGCATGGTTATTAAATAGAGATTACAACTTGTCGGACTTTTAGGAGTTAAAGAAGGCCGTATAGAATCATTTATGACGTAATGATTATGACGTCATCATACACCCTGTTTAGCTCATTGTGACGTCAAATGACGTCAGACGATTGGTGGATACTCTGGAAAGGTGAATTGCTATTTGCTACTGTCCATGGCTTTTAACATTCAGCATGATCTTTCAACTGAATGCTGTTGCAGTTTTTACTATTACTGTTACTGATTTTGCTAAGACTGGTGTTTCTGTTATTGCTGTCCCTGCTCACAGAAAATTTATAACATCCTTGTGAATGAACCGCCATTCTGTCTGTAACAGTGTTCTATTTGCAACATGTTTGAGTTCAAAAGCTTTGTTTTCGCAACAGCTTTGAATACATCAACGTTGTAGATGCAACAGGTTTCTAGTTGCAAGAACGTTATGAATGGGATATCGTAATATGCTAATTTAGCAACAGCTTTATTGGCGCAGTAGGTTTAATGTCGCGCAACTGTTTCTATATGTGGCAGTTTTTATTTTCAGCAGTATTATTGGCATGGCAACCTTCTTGATACAGTGTTCTGTTTATATGTTTTATGGTTGCAACAACTTTCTGTCATGTAATCACTATTAAGACACATACCTGCAAACAAATGTTTTTAAAGGAACATGTATGTATCTATTTATTAGATTT
The DNA here is from genome assembly GCA_034401795.1 of Chaetoderma sp. LZ-2023a. Lineage (NCBI taxonomy): Eukaryota > Metazoa > Mollusca > Caudofoveata > Chaetodermatida > Chaetodermatidae > Chaetoderma > Chaetoderma sp. LZ-2023a. The sequence goes on from CM067369.1 coordinate 31,316,559, forward strand.
GATGACATTTCATCATTGATATAGCAGATACAGCCTTTTCCGCCTGCTTAATACGCTTAGTTTTATTACCGTTTATCATTAGCTGTCAGACTGAGTGGGAGCATCAATGTGGGGATAGAGCAGATTAGCCAATGCTTTTTCTATGTATAAGATTTCTATGAATTATTCTCTCACACAACAACATTAAGAGAGCAAACACATGTTATTGTAGTTGAGAGGAAGACAATTTATGATAACCCAGTGTGCTAAGGGTTGATCTAAATTTTTCTATTATATTTTTATGTTAATGCATTGTTGCGTAATGATCTATGTGCAACTGCCTGTGTCAGTGACATTCCACGATTTAATGGCCTGTCTCGAGGGTCTTTGTCGAGACCTTTCCGCGCAACACTAGCCTGTGTGTAATTTTTTACTTAATCTGGTATTGTATGAGCCAGTCATTCCAGTGGTAAAGTTTAAAAATAGTCTTCTCTTGATCTGGAAATGGACATTTTCTATGAGAAAATTGAAAGTTCTTTGAACAAATTCGAGGGTTAACGGGTTAACACTGGAAGTATGTGTTAGACGAGTTTTACACAGGCCACAATGGTGGTGGCTACCTGAATGCTTCCTTAGCTGGCAGGCATGTAGTAATAATTTATCTTTATGACAGAGACGGTATAAGGATAATCATCAGCTTGACATATAGCTAGTGCACCTTTGATTTAGAATCATTGAAGGGTTAATAGCGACAATTGAATTGAGTTACCTTACAGGTAGTATATGGTCAAAACTTCCAAACCACAGATCATTGGAAAATTAAATAACATAATATATATGGTGACCTAAGCGTGACATATAATAAGTGTACATACAAGTGGGACATAACCATACACGTAACCTTAACCCCTCTTAAACGTAACCTAGTAATGGTCAAACTGACCAAAACAACTCTGCGCTGGTCTTGAGGCATGTCTATTCTCAGTCCAAGAGAAAAATATTTTTTTTAAATTAACGTCTGGAATGACTAGCTCGGTAACAGAGCTAATCGTTCCAGTGGTAAATTTTCAAAAATTCTCCTCTTGACCTACAGATTCAGACTCTTTATTTACTCCCAGATCACAAATGGATACTGGGTAAGCCAAAGCGTGAATATTCTTTACCATTACCCCTTTACTGATCAAACCGGTCAAAAATTTATAACAAAATAGTCTTCTAATATTAAAATTTCTTGAAAGGTGTTGACCATTAAAATGCTTATGTAAGTAGTATTTTGGTGCTTTGAGGCGCTGTTAACACAAGCCTGGTTAACGAACATCTTAGACATAATTCATCTTCCCAGAGTGGCCACCCACTACATGACGTCATAATCAAGTACGAGGTGTGTAGAATGACATCATAATGAATGACGTGGATAAGTACGTCACCAACGCATATTTGAAGACTGTCTATGCGGTGTTGTATAAATTGGATGTCTTTGCTATTAAATAAATATTCTGTTGAATATTTTGAAACTAATTTGATTGGGCGATGTTGCTGCCATAGGCATATTCAACAGCTTCCCTGTATAGTTTTCAGGAAATTAATAGCTAGGGCATTCAGGGATCGATCAACCCCAACACGGCGAGGTATGGGTGGAGCTAAGCTAGAAATGGGCGGGGCATAGCTAAAACCGGAAAGGTCCATTAGTTGGCTGTTGTCAGGAAAGTAACAAACAAACATAGGTAAACGGGATATCAGTTAGGCAATTAATTTTGATAAACAATGAAAAAAAGGAAATTAAACTGGACAGACAGTGGCTGGCAACTGTTCAACAACTGTTCAGCACGTGAGAGAAATAATGATCATACTCCGACCTGTCATATGCACATTGTATTCTTATGAAGAATTTGGCTGCCATTGTGCATTAAAATATTCATGTAACATAATATACAGTCAATATAGTTTCTACAAGTTCAGGATAGTTTAAGTAGATAAATAGGGAGAGGGCCCAACTAAGTTGATAGAACGTGTGCCCAATCCAGTTGTATTATTAGTACAATCAAATATGTTAAAAATAGACTTTCAAATTAAGAAGTTATGGGGTAAATACAGGACAAGATTACAGGATTACGCGTGGGTCTTGGGCGGCGTAAGTTACGACCGTATTTAGGCACCCTCCTAAGTTGCGTACCATTTGTGACTACGGACTTATGTTCATGTTCGGCCTTAAGTATAGTTTACCCACTTTTTTGGACGTAAGTACTGTTCGTGAATACAGCCCCGGGATGTTGATCATTTGTTCTGCTAACACCGGAAGGAACGCTTACCTTTGGTGATCTTTCGCATGTTCATACCCATTGACCAACGCCCCACACGCGTTCCTAGCTATTCTTGAGAAAACTAGACTATTGGTTGCTGTTGCTCGCAAATCACCTTTTAGCTTCAGACTAATTATGATAACATTATATTTTGATGTATCAAGTTGCAAGACAGACCGCTTTTATCTTGAATTTCTGTGAATAACCCTTATTTAAAACTGTAGTCCTACGAGCTTGCAATTCGCAGTTCGTAATTTCACAGTGCTCACTGCCCACAGCAGGAAGGCAATATGGCCACAACATAAATCCAAATCAACAAGGATGGCATATTGTTCATGCAAGGAATGAAATGGTCACCAACGTATTTAGTTAGGCCTAATTATCTTTCTCCAGGGCTAGCAATCTCATACGTGAGTCTGGGTAAACCTGATTTTCACAATGCAAATATTAAATGAATAATATATGGTCGATTTGGGCAGATTTAGTATAAAAGATGAAAAAGAAATCTGACGATGTTTCTTTTGATTTCAATGACAAAGATTACCTTTGACATATAGAGCTATTCTCCAGAAACAAAAGTCAGACTAACATGGATGGTACACGTCCACGGTCGCATATGCCGAAAGCATTCACCAGGTTAGAGGTCAATAACTCTAAATCTGATGAAATGTGACACAAAATATTAGACCGTCCCGATCAATGGCTCCGATACTTTCGTAAATATCCACTCTGATGTGTGGGATTGGATTAACATCACTTGTACAATGGAAATCTAATTCCGATAGAAGCATTTTCACCAGATTTGACATAAATCTCTAAAAGATGACAACATGATCTACTAATTTACGTTGTCAATATGTTCACATAAGAATTGAATATCTGCATTTTTGAAAATGAAATCGAGTAGATCTCATATAGCAGAGTTATAATCCTTGATGATTTTACAGAATAATGTATGGAAGCAATATCTATATCTACTGGTGTATCTGACATTGAGTGATAGTCACGTATTTGCGATCCATTATTGTTACGTCAAACTATCAAAGTTTTTGATAGTTTGACATTTTTACGTGACAGATTGCAGAAAAATTCGGATTATTCTCATTCGCTGTCGAACTATCGAAATACATTTGAAACCTTGATTTTGTAGTTACGACGCTAAGCTATATAAGTTCGTTTGTCGGTCTGTATATCTGTTTGTCAAATATTTTGTCGACAAATTAAGAGTTTGCTATGTAGCAACATTAGTGCGTCGTGCTTGCTTTCTAATAATTGAGAAGGGAAATAATCAATGAATAATCGCTCTATAGCTAACATGTGTGTATTTAACCTTTATGCCATCAATCGCCTATTCATAGCCTTAATACATCACACGCCTCTAACAGTAAATGATGAATCCAATCTGTCACTCCAGTATGTGACGTCATAATCAATTACGTCACATGTAGGCTGGCATTATGACATTACAATCAAAATACGTAATGAATGACATGTCTAAGTCCGTCATGAGCGCTTAATAGTCCGTCAACTTGACACGTGTGTGAATTGTACGTCTTTACAATTTAATAAGCATTACAAAGGCAGCAACAACGTACAGTCAAACTTTCAAAATATTCAACAGCTTACCAGTACAGCTACCATGATATTGGGATACTGGGAAGTCAGGGTTCGATCGATCCAAACATGGGTAAAGCGTCTGCGGAGTTTAGTTGGAAATGGGTAGGACATAGCTAAAATGTATTCATCAATGCAGTAAGACGTTGATAGAGAGATACCAGCCATCTGAAACTAATAAAAACATATCCTCATTCTTGTTTCAAAAGCCGGATGGTTTTAGGGAATTCCAGTAAAATGACATCATCTAGGCGTGTTTTACTGGTAATTTTAAAACCATGCATGTCTTCCGGTAACGGGGAGGTTTATTTAATAAAATCTTACTAAAACTGGAAAATAGTATTTTCCCAGACAGGTTATTGGTTTAAATTACATATAATTTGTGTTCAGCTAAAACATGAATTTGTAATCATATCATATCCTTATTTCTGTGTAAAAACTGTCAAATTACCATATTTATTACAAATGCTATTCCTAAACAGCGTGTATAACATAACCTGACCTTTTAACACTCGAATTTGTTCAAGAAAATTTCAATTTTCTCATGGAAAATGTCCATTTGCAGACCAAGAGAAGAGTATTTTTGAAAATTTACCTGGAATGACTGGGTCGGTTATCAAGACCACTTGCAGAAGCTGTTTTTGGCTGATATGAGAGTTAAAGGGTTAACAAATAACGCATGTCTAAACCAGGATCTACTGCATTATTTTACATGCGTCGCTAAACGCAACGGGGTAGCCAAAATGGCTTCTGCAAGGGTCTTGAGAAATGTCCATTTACAGTCCAAAAGAAGACTATTTTTAAAAATTTTACCACTGGAATGACTGGCTCGATAACAGAACCAGTCATTCTACTGGTAAATTAAAAAAAATAGTCTTCTCTTGGTTTGCAAATAGACATTTTCTATGAGAAAATTGAAATTTTCTGGAATAAATTCGAGGGTTAAAGGTTAATGCGAGCATGGCATGCTTCTTCTAGTTCTTAAATCGTTTGTTCAAGCCTGGCCGGAAGCAAACCCGTGGAATCTCAGACGTATCACAATTTGGGGGTCAAAAGTTAAAACACAACTAACAGCTTTCAACTACATTGTTTGCAAAATGGACAGGGCTGTTGCATTTAAAAATAACTCTGACTCTACGGGAACGATCTTCTCCGAACTTGAGTGGATGTTTGTCCGTTTGGTCCCGAAGACGTGTGCCAATTTTGAATTCAAAAGCTGTGAAACGCAACAGCAACAGTTTTCAGTAACATTGTTTCCAGAATAGATACATATGACGTCACGGAAGCCCCCCATTGAAAAATATATCAGCGATGCAGGTATTGGACAAAATTGTATCTATTAGTCGGTGCGGTGGGGTGGAAGTAGCTATTCTGAAAACGGCCTACAGTATTTTAAATGAACACGAATGAAACTTAAATCATTCAACCTGACAGATTAATTGCATAATTTAACACTTATGATTGCTTTCTTGTCACATGTGTATGAAGCGTCGTTCGAAGCGATGCACGCCTGTAGGCGCGTGCGCGTGCGAGATAACGACAATACAGCTTACTGAGCGCCTCATTAATGTTGACATACGATTTGATACAGAGATTATCGTCTGACCTATACACCTATTGTTGCATAGCTATGAAAGGCAAGTAGATAGAATTGTCATCTGTGGCGCGCGAACTGGTTACGATTGCTTTGAGCTTGAGGTTAAAGGATCACATATCGAGGTCTTCCAGGCCACTAAGTACCTTGGCAAAACAGCATAAAGACCTCGCCTGCGTCAGCAACCCCACCCCACCCCTCAGGCAGTCTAGTAGCCACGCGTTTTACCTGGCATTACTGGGCTTTCTAATATGTATGTATTATATACTTCATATCTTAAGGTGTTGATTTCAATTCAATTCAATTCAATATATTTGCACCAAGACTTTCACAAGTATGTGGGTTACATAATATTTCCACGGTGGTGGACAAGCCTATATCATGTTGCATATTATTTGAATGGATATATATATATATATATATATATATATATATATATATATATATATATATATATATATATATATATATATATATATATATATATATATATATGCCTTTTATTATCATTTTATGCAGTGTTGTCCATTGGTAGGCATATGCCGTACGGAAGATTACACGTATTATCGCTATTCAAATATCGGTCATCATCATTGCCATCATCGTCATCCCTATCATCATCACTACGATCACCATCATTTCCTCACCTTATCATCACCAATATTGATATCTTATCATTGACCATTATTAACATTAACATCGACATTTTCATTTCTATCATCTTTGCCTTTTATTGCAAAAATTCAGGAATATATAGCTCAGCGTGTAGGCATATAGGCTAACAACATTAAAACGTGACCCCTCTCTAGGATATTTTGATTGTACGCGTGTTTTATTTACATTAGACCTAATTAACTTATTTGGGTTTGGATACTTCTCCGGTTGTAACTAGTTTCCGATGTTTATTGACTAATAGCATATATATATATATATATATATATATATATATATGCACATAAATAAATGCACACCGTCACCGACATACTTACGTAAACACACATGCTTCCCGATAATCGTCAGCTCATCTGATTTGTTAGTAAACTGAGCTAAAGCGATCACGCCCTGTCTGTCTGTCTGCCTACGCGCCTGCCCGCCCAAGTGCCCGTCCGTCAGTCTGCCTGCCTGCCTGCCTGTCTGTCTGTCTGTATGTCTGTCTGTCTGTCTGTCTGTCTGTCTGTCTGTCTGTCTGTCTGCCTGCCTGCCTGCCTGCCTGCCTGCCTGCCTGCCTGCCTGCCTGCCTGCCTGCCTGCCTGCCTGCCTGCCTGCCTGCCTGCCTGCCTGCCTGCCTGCCTGTCTGTCTGTCTGTCTGTCCAGAGCATTCTTTATAAAACAACTCATCCGAAATCTTAACACAACGGACGAAAATACCATGGACAAGAGGATTTCCAGACTTTGGCCGTGGTCCGGATAAAAGAACCATGATCCGAATCAGTCAAACTAATAATATACATATATCGTGAACTACTGGTCTGATTTGTCTCATATTTTAACGCATAATGGGTGTGGCCATACAAATATCCGGAAAATCTGAAGAAATCAGGAAAATCTGGAAAAAACATTTAAAATCTTACCAACAACCTATTACAATATGACAAAACCCGGGAGGTCAATTGTCTGTAATTTCTGATTGCTCTTGGTATTTTATAAACAGGGCACAGATACCATCAATTTTAGTGATGATTTATATAAAGAGTATACTATAGCCTTTAGAGAATTAGAACTTAATAACGTTAAAGCGGAGATGGTGTGGATTGACTGCCAGGCAATAGAATAACAACCCGTCTCTTTGTTCACGGTCTTACACTTCGAGTTCAGCCTTTGAGATGAACAGGGCTATCTTCTGCAGATCTCCATGGCACGCAGACAACCTTTCTTGTAGCGCCGTTTGTATGGGCCATATACGGTTTATAAGTTGGTTGAGATTAATTCAAGCATGTAGTGCAAGTTAAGTAGTACTTTATGCTTGTACACACGGGCACATAGGGGAAGATATCAGACGAAGTTTCTTATACAGATGTTGATTAAGCCTATTATGACAAGTGGCAGTCATTTAATTATTAAATTTTCAAAAAGGTGTAAAGTGTCAGTCATTTAATTATTAAATTTTCAAAAAAAATGTGCAATTTGAAACAGGCGGCTAGACATTTATACACGCGGCAACATGTGTATGTACCCAGACACAAATTTTCCTATTTTTTTACCCTTTTTTTGAAACCACGCTACTGATCACTGTTGAATGTTTTTTTCTATAAAATAGGTCTTTCATATCGCAGACTGTAAAATACATTAATTATACTGCATGAGAGCGCATTGGCCACCTGCACGACCAATAGCGCGCAGCCGGTCATTTAGAACAATAGCGTCCAGCGCCCACTTGGTTGGTATCTGTTGAATATTTTCAAACTGGCGCGAATTGAAACTTCCTATGCCAAATTAGTATAAATAAATATCCACTTAAACTACCACCATGCCACGATTTGGGTTTGAAACAATCGAAATATTATATCTGACGAATATTTTGAAACTAGCACAAATTATAGCTTCCTATGTCAAATTAGTAATAAAAAATAGTCGCTTAAACTACCATTGCACCACGATTTAGGTTTGAAAAAAAAAATAAAATGTTAAAATATTGTTAATGTGTAATTTCTTTCTGCAAGTGTGATTCGAGTGTTAATGAATCCATTAATAGCGTCAATCACACGCTATTGAACATTTTATCCTGCTCTTTTTGAAGAATAACGTTTATCCGCATGAACGATGACACCTGCATGAACAATAGCGTACAGCGGTCACTTATGAACAATAGCGGACAGCACCCACTTATGAACATTAGTGCGCATCCGTCACTAGTTCTAATTTGCGCCAGTTGTGATGAACAATAGCGGTCACCTGCATGAACAATGGTGACCAGCGTCCACCTGTCAGAACAAAATTGTCACGTTCTATAATTATATTCATTTTTATTTAATATAATTTAATTTATAAGGCATCGACTTCCAGTCAACTAGTTTCAAAATATTCAATGACTTATATCAATATATTTATATTTATTTATTAATTTATTTTAATTTATAGGGCATCAACATCTTTCAGTCAAATTAGTTTCATCAACTTATATGAATATATTTAATTTTTCTTTATTAATTTATATTTATTAATTTATATTTAATTAAATTAAATTTATACGGTATCATCAACTTCCAGTCAAATCAGTTTCAATAAATATTTTGTTTAATAAAATAATATACTATTTAAATCCAAATAAAAATGATAAGCCATATGCGCGTGCGTGCGCGCGCTTGCATGCGTGCACATGTGTGTGTGTGTGTGTGTGTGTGCGTGCGTGCGTGCGTGCGTGCGTGCGTGCGTGCGTGCGTGCGTGCGTGCGTGCGTGCGTGCGTGCGTGCGTGCGTGCGTGTGTGTCTGATGTAAGACTAGCTAGCCAGACATGTCTTTTACTATTTGATAATCATACCGTTGAATATTTGAAATTATTGCTATATGTGCGTGCGTGCGTGCGTGCGTGCGTGAGTGCGTGCGTGCGTGTGTGAGTGAGGGTAGCTAGCCAGGTACGCCTTTTTACTATGTAATAATCATACCGTTGACTATTTTGTAACTAATTTGTCATGACGTTGGTGCCATATGCACGTATGTGTTCATGCGTGTGTGCTGTGAGGATAGCTAGCCACGCTATAGTAAAACGATGACCAGTGCATGGAAAGACAACTTTAAGATTTGGTGGCCCTGAAAAAAGGGCCTGATGTAGTTTTGTGATGTGTATACTTTGTGTGCATTGATATAACTCTCTAGCTTCACGACACCATTTGCATTCGCAACACTCATCTCTCAATTGGTATTGCCTATGAATTAATTTATTAAGATTACGTTCATTCAGTTCCTTAAGGTATTTGACCCTTCGGTTCCAAATTTCGGTAATAATAACATTTACTGGCTCACGTACCTCTACATCATTATGTCTATTCCACTCGATACACCCTCAATGTATCGGAGTTGAATTCATCATACGCCAACGGTCGCATCGAAATGTAGCCATTGTTAAAGTCAAAGAATGAATGCCCAATTATTACAATTTACCGCTATTTATAAAATTTATTCGCGCTCATAACGGTTCATGTCAATACATGTTTTCTGAAATCAAATGTTCAAAGTCAGCTTGTGCAATGCGCGTGATTGAAATGTTGAAATCGATAATGGGATTATTATGCAACATACACATGCCTATGTTATGGCTCTGTCTGCTTTAGTACTTGTGTCGAAGCTAATTTTGCTCAACTCGAAGTCGGCATTTCAGACAGATGGACATGCGGCAAAATGGTTAAAACACTTTTAATCAAAGCGATGTTATTATTTGTAGTATAGAAAAATGAATTTGTTGCATGACTTTGCATATGTCCTATGTTACCTCTCAGAATTCCATCATTGGTACATGGCAGAAATCCGACACTTCATTCACTATATTCATGAACAACTGAACATCGTAATCTTATAAAAATGTAATGTTAAAATGTATAAACTATAGTTCAGTATGGCGGACAAACAACGACAACAAATTATTTTGATTATAAGGGCATTTCAGGTACTGAGACCAGTGCCTCCAGTTACCCTTATACATATACCGAGGTACATACCTAGACCGCCCGGGTATGTACCTGCGTGGTGCTTGCCACCGATCCATTGGCATAGTCATGGTTGATAATTGACATTAGGTGAGAGACATACAAACTGCATGACAGACTGATGGACATGGGTCGCATTGATAACAGGTTCCGATCTCGAAATGAGACAACCGTGGCACAGTAACATTCTCTCATAGAAGGGCTAAGTGTTATCAAGACATGACTTTGACCCTCACATTAAACATTCTCGTGAACAGATGAGACTGAAAATATACCTATTTTAAATATAGACATTAATAATATATAAATAATTGTAGTCAGAATAATGTATATAGAATTATACACGATACTGCGTGTAGTCAGCATAAACATACCACCTCCTAGCCACATATCCAATTTACACACCCTCGCATTGCACATGACGAAATGTTTAAAACACTTTTTGATTAGAAAAATGGCTTTGTTGCATGACTTAGCATACGCCTTTATGTTACCACTCATAATTCCAGCATCAGAACGTGGCAGAAATTCCACATATCATTCTCTATATTCTATTTTTATCTTTGTTCTGTAAATTCCTGACAGGTAGACCTTACACAGAAGTTAGTTTTCCATATTTTTATTCATTATCATTACCACCTTTTTCAGTATCATTGTCATTTAGATGGGTACGTATGTACTCATGTATCAGGTACTAGAGTACTATACTATGTAAAACCCATTGGAAGTGATTTTGCTGGTATAGGAACATGTACCAAATTATCAAAAAGTGATCAGTACTTCAGTTCCAAAATGCCATGCATCTTCGATGTGCATATGAGCACATTTTGTATTCCATATCGTCACTCACGGTGAACTCACACGTAATCAATTATGTATTATCGCCTATACATAAATGATTGCATTAAGAAATGTATCACGTGTAATGGCTAATGCATAAGTTACTAGAAACTACTGCAGCAGGCGACGGTTATATGTGCATTTTATCCTCAAATATATATTACACAGATTATGAGCGAGACATTTTCTAAAATATTTTATGTACCCCTACGCCCAAAGCGTCTGGTATTTCTCATCTGTATTTTTACGTTAAATTGGAGTAGAAATACTGACAAACCTACCGTACGAGTGCAATCATTGTGAATCAATTACATGTTTCTATTCTATTCATATTGTTACATCTGGTTAACAACAAGTCATCAACTGGTTGACAACAAGTAGCTAACAGGTTGGCGACAACAGTCTTAAGGTGTGCACCATGCATTACTTGTGCACACAATGCATGCACCAATTCGTGGGATATTGTAATTTTGCAATCTACTTATATTTATCTTCGAGGGACAAAGGATTTCAAGTACTATGCCACCCCAGAACCAAATCATATTACATTGTATCTTTACGTGTAGGGGAAATTTTCCTAGTTCGGTTTACATCATAATATTTGGTCTATTCTTTTTCAAGTGCAAAGGAATTTTTGTAATTTTATTTGGCAGATCTGTGGCAGATCAATTTTCTCAAACCCAAATTTCAGATGCATATAACATCACTAGTCAGATAATATAGTGAAAAAGTGCATATGCCTATTGTAAGTCAATGGACGTTTCCAGTTTTGGCTATGCTCCTCCCGTCTGTAAGCTAAGCTCCACCCATGCTTCGCATGTGTTAGGATTGATCGAACCCTCCCTAACTAGCGATTTCGAGAAAACTATACAAGTAAGATGTTGAATATTTTAAAACTAATTTGACTGGGCACTGTTGCTACATATAGGCAGCAATAGCAATGTTCAACAGAATGTTTATTAAATAGCAAAGCCATACAATTTGTACAACAGCACTTTGATTATGAGGAGTATGCGTTGTGTTTTAACTGACTATAATTAACTATGGGAGGAGTTTGATCATGACTCAAATTAGTACATCGTTATTAACGGAATATGGAATAGATATTGTCCATTGGCTGCGAGTATTATTATTACCAAACCTCATTAGAAACCTCATTAGAAACCTTATTAGTTGACAGTTTCTAATATTTGTGATATCATCTTCATAATGTACTACTGAACCACAGTCACTATCGTCAACATGGATGATGTTCTCAGACACGTGAGAACATTGGTAGGTGTCTGGACGCTATTGTTCATGCAGGCATACGCTGGGAGCTATTGTTCATGCAGGTGACCGCTATTGTTCATAAGTGTACGCTGTGCGCTATTGTTCTAAATTTGCGTCTGTGCACTATTGTTCTAAATGGGTGGATAGACGCTATTGTTCATGCAGGTGGCCACTGGACGCTATTGTTTCCAATGCGATATAAATGACGTTGTTTAGCATGCCGCATCTATCACTTTTAATCATTCATAATGTCGACTGATCAATGTTCGAAGTATTTAAAACAATCATCATATTGATGTGATCTCCGAAATTTGTGTAAAGCGCGAATGATTCGATTTGGTGAAAAGTGGTGTATCCATCTGCGACAGTTTCATCCTGATGGTTATCCTACTAAATGTGGTGTATATATACGCATAAATGTGTTTAAACAACTGGTGCATATCATTCCTGATCTTGAAGAGAAAGTATGTCGTGCGCACAAAAAGGAGGGCATACAAGTTACATATTCACTGGACTTTTCTGTTCACATATCTATCAGCGATGATTTTCCCTGCATCGATATACATTACATTTTCTGCTCTGACATAGCTACGCGAGCTACGTATGACGGATTGTACTTGTCCGATGCTGAGTAGGAACTTTTGAAACTGAACGCTGACTCGCTGTTATCTGCATTGCCTACTGTTAACGGTAAAACAGAACAGAACTCAACAGAGGTGTTTTCCACATTACATCCAAGCTTTTACGGTATACTGTAATCTGAACATGTCTGACATTCTACCTACTATGTCAACTAGCGATACTGATGATCCAGTATTGTCAATGGACATTTTGCCGGATACTATAGACGCTATATACCTCGACGACATGTGTGTCGATGATGAGCTAAATCCCAACGCCATTGATACTGATGATGAACTAAATCACGATGATATGAAATTAGCCAATATTGTAAGTGTATGTATCGCGCATGGCATTATTGCCCTTCGCCTAATGAGTGCGAGAACAGCCAGAGATTATTTGCGTATATGTTGTCTACAAAAGCTAGTGGTTCAAAATCATCTGAGTCAGCGTCAACATTCGTGTTTAGGTATTGATTTTTAATTTTAATCCAATTAACAATCTCAAACTGTATATTGAAGACGTATTACAAGAAATGTGCAAAGATAAATGTTGTCACAAACTTAACAAACATTACATGGTTCCGATCTGTACCATTTGTGTATAACATGGTTATGGTACATCGTCGATATAATATACGATAAACAACTGTTAATGCCATAATATTGATGCCTTTAATTAATATATCGGGCTTAACCCTTTAATGGTGAAACCATCCATAGCCACCCTCCTTAGCGGTCTATCAACTATATATCTATGCTGTTGAATATTACGTAACTAACATGAATGCGAGTTTGTAGCTTCCTATGTCAATGCCAGGCAAATTAGTTTCAAAATATTCATCAGACTTAAATAAACACTGCGCCACAATTTAGATACATGTAGCAGTCATTCCGGTGGTAAATTGTCAAAATTAGTCTTCTCACGGAGCGCAAATGTGTCTTCGTCTAGCCAGCGAAGGAGAACGGCTATGTATGTTTTTGCCATTGAAGGGTTAAGCCCAATATATTGATTTTCAGGAACAAATTTAGTCACTAAAGAGTTAAGTACTGATTTGTGCCGATTGTGTATGACGTCATGGTTTAGGCGCGTCACCGATGTAATATATGTTAAACAACTGATAACACCATAATAGCAGTGCCTTTAATTAATATATTGTCTTAATATTGTAGTATTAGTAAACATATTGCAGTTTGATGTTATGTACTAGAATCATATTGATGTAATAATATGTTGTGTTATTTTACGATGCCAGTATTAATAAAAATTGTAAAATGATTTAATTTGTTTACTCGTTGTCGATCATAGCAATGGTGCACACCCACCCCTCACCCTCTATTGGCAATGCACATCGGTATGTTAATGCAGCACTTCAAAACACATCCGCACTAACCAAAAAACACATATCTAAATGCAGCTAAAAAAGAACACAGCAGTGATCTCTCCATAATGCATGACAGAATGCAGGCTGAAGCACACAGTACTTTACAACACGCGCCAATGGTATTATGATCTTTACCAAATAATGATTGGCGCGTGTGCATTACTGATGGATTAACGGTTCAATGATTAGTGCATTCGCGTGCATTTCTGCATTTCAGTCAGTCATGTCTCATAAACACAATCATGCTTCATTGCGTCATATCATGACATCGTGCTACTGTTAGGGTCACCACTGCTATATAATGTTTTTTTGAAAATTCGCATATAAAATGACTTCCTTCATAATAATCTTCACTGATACACTTCACCTAACCATAAATGTTCTTGACATAAATACAGGTTGAGTGAAAACATATTTTATATGTAGAAAATGTTTTTTGAAAATTTGCATATCAGTTTTTGAAAATTCACATATAAAACGACTGCCTTCATAATAAGAGTATCAGGATTATATACTGAAAAAGCTCTTGAATAGCATATGTATATTTTTACTGAAAGACAATTATTTTATGTTGGAAGTTTAAAATGGTTTACATACCATTGAGCGAACTATTTTCGAGGATAGGAAAGCTTATTTTTTAAAAACCTTTCAACTGGAATAACTGGGTCGATAATTTCTCTTGATATGAAAATGAAAATAGTTTTAGCCATTAAAGGATGGTTTTTGAAAATTCACATATGAAATGACTTCCTTCATAATAATCTTCACCGATACACTTCACCTAACCATAAATGTTCTTAGAGATAAAACAGGTTGAGTGAAAACATATTTTATGTGTAGAAAACGTGTTTTTTTGTAAATTCACATGAGTTTTTGTAAATTCACATATAAAACAACTGCCTTCATAATAATAGTATTTGGATATATACTGACAAAGCTCTTGAATAGCATATGTATATTTTTACTGAAAAACGTCATAATTATTTTATGTTGACAGTTTAAAATGGTTTACATACCATTGAGGGAACTATTTTCGAGGATAGGAAAGCTTATTTAAAAAAAACCCCTTTCAACTGGAATAACTGGGTCGATAATTTCTCTTGATATGAAAATGAAAATAGTTTTAGCCATTAAAGGATGGTTTTTGAAAATTCACATGAAATGACTGCCTTCATAATAATAGTATCATGATTATATACTGTAAAAAAGCTCTTGAATAGCGAATGTATATTTGTACTGAAAACGTCATAATTATTTTATGTGGACAGTTTAAAATTAGACATGTGCGCTTACTTTATTCTTTTTGAACAAATATGTAATAGGTACAGTTATGCAAGTCGAATGCGTAATTCGGGCCATCGAATGGTTGCAATGCATATGCATAGTAACGCAACAAACCTATTAATCATCATTTGACTGCTATAGAGCAACTCTCTAGACAAAACTGTTTGAACATTTTGGCCCGTGTTGTCTGGCATGGTAAGTTATAAAAGGAGAATGTTAAAAATTAAATTTATCAGTCATTCTCTGTATTAGAATGAGCTCTGAAATGCGTGATGGTGGTGTATGGCAAATTCCACTCTGATACATTGCGGGTGTATCGAATGGAACCATCATCATGCTGTAGCATACGGCCACCTACACGAGTTGGAATGCTTGACATTAGGAACCGTGAGGCAGAATACGTCGCGGATCCGAATCTAAGGAGTTATAACAAATTAGTACATTAAATTAAACGAATGTTGCGTATGTATTTGGTGCGTCGAGAACCGAAAACACAGTTGAGATCCACAAATGCACTAAAACCAATATCATCAGGTCCTTTTTTTCAAAGGACCACCAAATCTTAAAATTATGTTTTATACAAATAACCGCATTTATTACGAGCATACTCGCATACATACGAAAACACACGTAATACACTCATTAAGCGTACACATGTAATAGACTCATGAAAGGACTGTGCATATGTGTGCGCGTACGTCCACATACATTCGCACATACATATGAATTCACATTTTTAAAAACATGCACTCATCAAAAGTACATACACGTATGTACACATAAATACGAAATCGTGTTTATTACAAGCGCATACTCGCTTATATCAATGTGTCATCACATTTTTTTCAATCTACAGATTGTTATTCATTATTGTTAAGTGCGTTGCAAAGGCGTGTATAATTTTGTATTTTGGAAATCAGGTAACTGATTAATGAAAAAGAAAACACTATCTTTTATTCTTGAGTGACTTGTGTGGAGGGAACCGATCTATCGCTCAAGTATCTGACGTAATAACCAATTACCTCACTAATGAGGTGACGTCACAGTCAGTATGAGGTATAACTCCATCTTGACAACAGTAAATGAACTGCATGAATTGTATGTCTTTGATGAATTTATATTTTTAAATGAAAATAATTTGTGAGACATTACACCACCCAGTCAAATTTGTTTCAAAAATTCAACTGGCTAGCTGTGTAATTACCAACAAGTCATCGACAATTTAGGTTTACACATACATTGCATATCATTAATATTCATCTTAAATTCCTTTTAATAACCTCTCAAGTATCTGACGTTATAACCAATTACCTCACTCATCAGGTGACGTCACAATCAGTATGAGGTATTACTCCCCCATGACGATAGTAAATGAACTGCATGAATTGTATGTCTTTGATGACTTTATATTTTAAAATGAAAATAATTTGTCTGAGAGCTGCTGCTCCACCCAATAAAATTAGTTTCAAAATATCCAACTGGCTAGCTGTGTAGTTACCAACAAGTCATCGACAATTTAGCTTTAAACATACGTTGGGTATCATTAATATTCATCTTCAATTCCTTTTCATAACCTGATTATGGTCATTGTATTTTGGAAATCAGTTAACTGATTAATGAGCTTAATTTGCCCAGTATTTATAGTAAAATCGTTAGCTAATTTATTCATACAGAATTATGCAAACCTTCATCTGGTACACGATAAACAAATATTGAAGAAAATTGCATCTGAATCTGATATATTAATCGACTTAGAAAAAAAATCAGTAATTTGCATAACACCTTGTGTTTTCACATATGCGCAATGATAGTAACTTTGATATAAATGGTATGCTTAAGCAAAAGTGCATTTTTGCAACTGACGCTTAAGCAGGGAAGTTAATATGGACGAATTTACTGTGAATGAATAAATAATTGCGTGTGTAATGTGCATGTGGCAAATAATACTCCACTGTAAAGTGAGCACTCACATTTAATCAATTACATTCCACACCAGATTTGCCACGTCTGACAATCTGGATGTTAAGTCCCTTAAGAGACAATTAAAAAAACCGCACTCAAATGAACATGAAGTATTACGGTATGCCATTTTTCACACACCATGCTCTCACAATTCTGACCGCAATGTCTAGACAAATGGATAGCCATCAGAGTCAGTTATTCCAATGATAAATTTTCAAAAATAGTCTTCTATAGGTCTGCAAATATGAATATGAAGAAATTAGATTGGGGTTTGCGGGTGGGTGTTGGTGGTGGTGTAGGGTTAATACATGGTGTTGGGTGTAAGTGGTAGTGGTGGTGCTTAGTGGTTGGTGTGTATGTTGGTACTGGTGATAGTGGTGGTAGTCGTTCTGGTGGTGCTAGTGGCGGTTGTAGAGAAGGTGGTGTTGATGGTGGCGTGTGTTGGTGGTGGTGATGATGGTAGTGGTGGTGGTGTAAGTGATAGGTGTTGTGTGTTTGCTGGTGCAATGTCTAGACAAATCGATAGTCAGCAGAGCCAGTCATTCCAATGATCAATTTAAAAAATAGTCTTCTCTTGGTCTGCAAATGGACATTTTCTATGCGAAAATTGAAATTCTCTTGAAAAAATTCGAGGGCTAAAGGGTTAAGAAAATCTATGGTGCCCATGTAAGGGTGTAACATGAGGTGGTCGCTTAGGGCAGGGTTGATTGAATTATATGGTAAAAAAACATGGTTATAACGTATTACTGCTGTGTAGCCCAAAAGGATATATTTATATTTGACTTGTAGTAAACGACCATCTATGATTATGCTACTATGCTTGTAATGTGGCTCTTAATTGTTGAAATGAAACATCGTGAATGACAAGGCATACTCTCCAACCAACTCCCCACAATGCACATGCTACTGTCAACGTATGAACTCCGTGAATTAAAAATGCGTTAATCTTTAGTGGTAAACAACAATAGCCAGTGAGCGGGTTCACGCGTTATTATCGATTTTAAAAAACTACTCCCAGCGAGGACATTGTAATATCTTGCCAAATATCAATCTCACGTCATTTGTTCACCAGAATGTGTTTTTATGTATGCGAGTGCACTCAAATAATCAAGTGCTAACACATGTTCATAAGTGTCGGCTGGATGCTATTGTTCATAAGTTGTCGCTGGATGCTATTGTTCTAAATGACCGGCTGTGTGCTATTGTTCATACAGGTGGCCGATGCGCTCTCATGCAGTATAATTAATGTATTTTATAGTCTGTGATATGAAAGCCATATTTTATGAAAAAAACATTCAGCAGCGATCAGTAGCATGGTTTCCAAATAAGGTAATAAACTAGGAAAAATTACTGTGTCCAGGTACATACACATGTAGCCGCCTGTTTAAAATTGCACAACATTTTTTCGAAAATTTAATAATTAAATGGCTGTAACTTTACACCTTTTTGAAAATTTAATAATTAAATGACTGCTACTTTAAAGACCACTCCTTAAATGCGATAGATACATGATTATTATCTATATAATATTATACATACAACATCGCTTAGTTTACCTATATACTACCTGTGTAATGCAATGCTCTGATTTTTTGAAAATTAAATGACTGGGGCAGTTTCAAAATATCTTTTTAACCACGAAGGGGGACACCGCCACCCACCTAATTAATACGTTAAACATGACAAGGGTGCTTAAGACGTCATTATTCATCAATGATGATGATGGTGGACATTGTTCGACACCAAAACAATAATGCACAGCCTACACCAACGGTGTTACACTAGGTGCGTGCAGTCGTCCATTGTTCTCGTATTGATCACCTCGTCACAACCTGACAGATACACATCAATCATTTGGACAACTGAAAAATTGCACTTGACCTCCTGACATATACACACCAATCATTCTGACAACAGAACAACAGCACACAGACTCACACATGACCTACACGACTTCATTATGCATTACACATGTCAAAACTAATTAAAACCCATTAATCAAATTAATTATGCATTAATTAGAATTATTACGCATGAGTGATTTAGAACAATAGCGTACAGCTTCCCCCTGGACTACTTACACGTCCATCCCTAGTGATGGCCCGTCCGTGACTGATGAAGTTCGGATGTTTCTGGCAGAAGTCGGGTCTCGTTGTAAGCCCTAGTCTAGAACACCACATCCCTCATTTCTTTCAGTTTAATGATAACAATTTATAATTCATGGATGATACACAACTATGATTATCTACGGCATGGCACAGAGTCTTTGATGGTATGACAGTCATTCGTTCACAAGAGGGCACATAATTATTGATGATCTATGTAAAATAAAATAAATCACACATCCACGGGATGGCACGCTGTGCCAGTGGACTCTTATATAGAGAAAACGCATTTACTATGAACTTAAAACCATGCTTTATGACGTTGCTGATAGATGCAATGACAAAGATCCACAAGGAGGGCACCAACGTAATCTATGCCGGTGATAAGGCGTGTTTGGATATCGCTCACAGGGAAACTATTAGCATAGCTATAGTCTATACTTGTCCACGGCGTGACACACATTCGTTAATGGTTAACATGCAATCGTCCACGAGATTGATGGATTGGCACACGGTCGTTGATGGATTGACACAGTCGTTGTTGATTGACACACATTCGTTGCGGGTTGACACATAGTCGATGCTGGTTGAGGGTTGACACATAGTCGTTGTTGATTGACACACAGCCGTTGAGGATTGACACACAGTCGATGTTAATTGACGCACAGTCGTTGATTGTTAACACATAGTCGTTGAGGGTTGACAAACAGTCGTTGAGGGTTGACGCATAGTTGTTGTTGATTGACACACCGTCGTTGCGGGTTGACACATAGTCGTTGTTGATTGACACACAATCATTGAGGGTTGACACACCGTCGTTAAGGTTTGACACAGAGTTGTTTATGGTTGACACATAGTCTTTCATGCCTCTGCAATTGATCTGATTCACTGAACTTGTTATTGACTATTAATCCAAGGTGATGAGTTAATAACGTGCTGCAACGAATTATTGATAACTCTCTATTGATAAGGACTACTCACTAAGCTATATGGTACATGAAACACGGGGTCCAATATATACACGTCCACCCTAGTGATGGCCCGTCCGTGATTGATGTAGTTCGGGTGTTTCAGGCAGAAGTCGGGTCTCATCATAAGCCTTAGTCTAGAACACCACAAGAACGATACTAAATGGAATGCACTCTGATTGGGAAGCGATCATCTCAGCTAGGTGTATCCCAAGGATTAATTTTAGGCCCGAAATTCACACCCACCCCTGTACGTTAATGATCTTGGCATTGTGAGCAATATAGTCACGCTTCTGGAAAATATATACGGTGATTGAACAACATTGATTGTGACTAGCTTCAGGAAGACTTAAATAAGTTGTCCACATGGTCGAAAGACTGGCTAGTAGAACAACATAGGAATTATTCCCAATGAACTTAAACCAGCTAAACATCGTGATCGAATAACATTCAAACCAACATCTCACCATGATTAAACGATGGTTTGCTAATAGGTCCGAAATAAAGCTGGGTTGTATTGCCGAAAATCAAACTGGTATCGAAAGTCACTTTCTCCAACCTATTATCTCTCTCTCTCTCTCTCTCTCTCTCTCCCTCCCTCCCTCCCTCCCTCCCTCTCTCTCTCTCTCTCTCTCTCTCTCTCTCTCTCTCTCTCTCTCTCTCTCTCTCTCTCTCTCTCTCTCTCTCTCTCTCTCTCTCTCTCTCTCTCTATATATATATATATATATATATATATATATATATATATATATATATATATATATATATATATATATATATATATATATATATATATATATATATATATATATAGCTCTTGTTCGACCACTCCTTTAATAGTGCAGTCCCATGTGGAAGATGTGGCTCAATAAAGACATATCCATACTAGATACAGTACAAGGTTGTTGCACAAATCTATGCGGAGAATGGCAGAAGGAAGAACTAACGCTGATCTCAAAGAGATATTTAAAATCATTAACAATTGTTATAAACTTAACAGTGGGACCCACGCCAGAGGCAAAGTTCAGCTGTATGTTGTTTGAACAGCGCTCGCGTACAGACCCGAGAGGAAACTTATATCAAGATCAAGTAAAAAACCAGATGGAAAACATTAAACAACAAGAAGCGCACAAAATGCTGGCACATTTATACAGAAATTGGATATGGCGCGTTATTTGATGCTCATCAAGAATAAAATCCCTCAACTCAAACTCTCCCTACTTTCTTTAGCTTATATCTTATATTCATTATATTTTTAGTATCCTGTTAATTGTATTTCCAAAAATGTACCTTCAGTCAGTTGTCATAGTTACAACATTTCATGAAATAAATGGATATTGGCCCTTTAGATTCGTCATATTTCTACGAAAGTAACACCAGAATACTCCCTTGTTGGTACTGTATTAGTTATAGCAGTGCGCAGTTGACAGATGTTAACCCCTTTTGTGTCAACAGCGCCAAGAGAACTATTTTGTGTAAATTTACCACTGGAATTTGGGAAGATATTTTTTAAAGAGTTGGTCTTTCGACCGGCTTGGCGATTATATGGTTAATCGTCTAGGAATTCTAAATTTTTGCTAAGTCACCAAGAGAAGACTATTTTGGAAAATTTACCACTGGAAAACCGAGCCAGTCATTCAAAGTGGTTGTTGTGAATTGGAATGTGAGA
The DNA here is from genome assembly GCA_034401795.1 of Chaetoderma sp. LZ-2023a. Classification (NCBI taxonomy): domain Eukaryota; kingdom Metazoa; phylum Mollusca; class Caudofoveata; order Chaetodermatida; family Chaetodermatidae; genus Chaetoderma; species Chaetoderma sp. LZ-2023a. The sequence continues at coordinate 31,338,791 of CM067369.1, forward strand.
CTGTACATGGTGACCGGGTGGAGAGGAGAGTTTACTGTTTGAGAAAAATACATAAATCATGGGCGGTGTAATACGAGGAGTTAGATTAGCACTGAGGGAATAGTGTGCCTGTATCATGTCCACGGCGGTATATAGATATATAATCAAGCAAGCATCATATGCTTCGGTTTTAGCCTATACTTGTTCAGTTACTGTAGTGATCTAGTTTTACTAAGTCTCCAAGAAACACAACGAGAATTCTACGTGTATTGTCTGCACCTTATTCCGTCTAGAACCTGATTCCAGAGTCTGGCCATCTATCGTCAATAGTTACACCACAGTAGTAAGTTGTCAAAAATAGTCTTCTCCTGACCTGCAAATAGACATAACTCAAGGGTCAAGTTCGACTCGCTAACTATAGTCAGTTTCATGGTTTACTGAGCATGCGCAGTCGCTATGCCAAGCCAAACGCTGAATAATTAACTATAGTTCGTTGGTACCCGGTTCCCCATTGAATTACTATTGCAGAAAATTTGGAGCCGGGTACCAGTCTCCATTAACCCTTTCTGTCGTCTACTTTGATGACTTACGAAAATGGGTTATTTTTGTCCGCTAAGACGTCAAAAAGCGTCCAAATGACATAAGGTGGGAAGGAATAGGGGCTTGAGAACATTGACATACAGTGGGAGAGCATAATTTCATCAAACCGAAGTTATTTAATCAAATATTTACACTTTTATACGCATTTATTCATGGCAAGCGATCGGTGTCCGCAATTTTGAAATTTACGCAAATTTTACACTAACCATCTTAACCGACATCGGGTGCTCGGTTGACTATAGTTGACTAGCTAGAGAACTATTTGAAATTCGACTCGGAATCTAGTTAGCCGCTAACTATGGTTAGGAGTCGAACTTGACCCTGATTACTGCAGAGGCGGTGTTACTGTTATAACAACAAGTTAACGCAAAAGTGGTTAAGCAGCGCGCGAATCGAGGAGCTTTTGATGTCTGACTATCCAATCACTCAGCTAACATATAATATTTATGACGTTATGGCGCTCCTCTACAAAGAACATATTAAGTGGTTATGTGGATATGCTGTTAAGTTCATTCCATTTTCCAGTAACCTATAATGGACCATTCTGGTTTTAGCCATGCCCCGCACATCTCTAGCTAAGCTCCACCCACACCTCGCTCGTGTTGTGATCGATCGATCTCTGAACACCCTGACTATCAATTTCCATAAAACTACACAGGTAAGCTGTTGAACATTTTAAAACTAATTTGACTGGGCGCTGTTGCTGCCTAAGGCAGCAACAGCGCCCAGTCAAATTAGTTTCAAAATATTCAACAACATGTTTATTAAATAGCAAAGAATTACAAAGACATATAATTCATACAACGTGTCGGGCTATTTGAGATTTGATGACGGTCTATATGGAACCCTTTGTGGCTTAAAGATTGTGACGTCATCATACACGCGCTGAGCTGATTATGACGTCATACGAGGTCAGATGATGGATGGATATTCTGGAAAGGTGAATTGCATTTTGCGATATATAAAAAGTGGACATTTGTCAGTTGTCATAGTAATACATTTCATTGACTAAATGAACATTGGCCTATGGTTTGTTAAATGATGCCTATCACTCACTATCCAAATTGTTAACGCATTCCTTTATTAGCACTTTCAGTCGCGCCATCATTACTTTTCCCGCGTTTCGGGTCATTTTGTTTTGCCGCATAACACCCATCATATATGACAGTGTCAGGAAATAGTGATTGCTATACTAGGCTATGGCACAATAGGGCCGAACACTTTTTTTTTTATCGAGATCGGATAAAGCATCGTTGATTTAAGTGTTCATTGAAAAACTTTAACTCTGTCCATTTCCTTTGTGCACACTTAAATAAACTAATTCGAAACAATGTCAACATGGAAAAACTAATTAACTAATTTTCATTACGATGCAGACCGAAAACAATAATGTTATAGCGCAAATGTCTAAAATTGTATTAAGATCGTATAAGTCCTTGATTAATTCACTGCCCACAGAAGTCACCTTTCCAGAGTATCCACCCATCATATGACGTCATAATCAACTACATGATGTGTAGAATGACATCATAATGAATGACGCCATGCATGACGTCGATAAGTACGTCACAAACACATATCTGAAGACGGTCTATGCGTTGTTGTACAAATTGTTTGCTTTTATTATTTAATAAATATTCTGTTGAATATTTTGAAACTAATTTGATTGGGCGCTGTTGCTGCCATAGGCAACAACAGCACTCAGTCAAATTAGTTACGAAATATTCAACAGCTTCCCAGTGTAGTTTTCAGGAAATTGATAGTTAGGGAATTCGGGGATCGATCAATCCCAACACGGCGAGGTGTGGGTGGAGCTTAGCTAGTGATGGGCGGGGCATGGCTAAAATGGAAAGGTCAATTAATCTAGGTAATCTAGGTCAAGTTTCTGAGCGCAGGTTTGTAAAACCTCTATGCTCAGCTCCTATGCGCTAATAAACTTGTTGATCCAAAATTTCCGGTTATGTTTGACTTTTAAATTTTTAGAATAATTCCCTCTTATGTTTTTGTATTCACATGAAGCTGGCTATAGATATATTCAGTAGCATTTAATATATACAAGCTATATACATATAGTATATACATATATGAGATCTTTCACAATGGTTGTATAACCTCTGTTTATATAAATATATATATATATATATATATATATATATATATATATATATATATATATATATATATATATATATATATACACCTGTGCAAAAGTTAAGCACCACCCTATTTTTACGCACATGCGAGGGTATATTCATGTGCTATGAAGAAAGCAATAGCATAAACATTTATGTACCCATCCATCTTAGTGCAAGAGGTAATAATGCAACTAGAGGAATGCTGATTATGATGGTGGGGAAACACTGTATGTTTTTGTTTGAACTTGAAAACGAGGCCTGAATATGGTTACGTTGACACAACTGACAACTATTGCCCTACAGTTGACACACGTGGCTAGATTGTCATTAATGGTGTCTGAAAACGAAGTTTAACATCCGTGCACGAGTTTGAGACTGTCATTATTAATACCGGGTATATCCACCTTGTGCCTGGATGACGGCCTGGACACGACGTCTCATGCTGGTCACCAACCGACTGATACGCCATTGTGGTATTCGTTGCCATTCAAGATGGAGTGCGTCTGTTAATTCCTGTAGGTTCTGCACAGGAGGATCCCTCCTTCTCACCATGTTTCCCAGAATGTCCCAGATATGCTCAATAGGGTTCATGTCAGGGCTCCTTGCTGGCCATGGTAGGGTTTCGATGGCATTCTGGCGGAGGTATTCATGCACAACTCTAGCACGATGTGGTCGGGCGTTGTCATCCATGAATATAGTGTGGGTTCCAGGTGCATGATTTACAAAATGAGGGACCACAACTCTATCCAGTATGGAATCTTGATATCTTTGTCCATTTAGTGTTCCAGGTACAGTCAACAGATCCTGCTTACAATCAAATGAGATGCACCCCCATGTCATAACGGAATCTCCACCAAATGGAACTTCTTCCATGATGTTACGTTGGTCGTACGCCGTGCGTCTGGACCTCCATACACGAGTTCGACCATCTGTGGCATGAAGCGTGAACCGACTTTCATCGGACCAGTGTACCCGTCTCCAGGATCTCATGTTCCAGTGTCTTCTTTCGTTGCACCACCTCAGACGCTCCTCTTTGTGGTGTGCAGTGAGGAGAGGACGTCTGACAGGTCTCCTAGCTTTCATGCCAGCAGCATACAGTCTCCTTTTGACGGTAGACATTGACACTCTATTGCGCGTTTCCCATTGCTGGCTGAGCACTCTGCTGTTGGTGAATGGAGATCTCCTAACAAGGCGTACTAGGGCTCGATCATCACGGGCAGTAGTCTTCTTCGGTCTTCCAGATCTAGGCCTGTCCTTCACCTCGTTAGTTTGCCCATGTTTTGCAATCAAACGACTGATTACAGTATGGTTAATGTTCAGCTGTCTGCCAATCTCTCTGCATGACATACCAGTGGTATGCATGCCTATGATTTGCCATTTCACACGATCACTTAACCTTCGTCTTGCCATAGCGGTTCACAATCAAGAGCTAATTCTCTCTGTACAAATAAACCACGGTCATGAACACAAAATTCCTAATCTTGTCGCCTAAATCTGTATGTAATGTTCTACACCTCAAACTGGACTTTTACATAACTGAACACGTGTGCTGTTTCCCGCCACGCACGGACATCAAGCGGCGTGAAGTCATGCATGCATGTGCATTTCGTACTTGGAATTATGTCAGCTAACGCGGGGACAAAAAGTATGGCAGCCTAGTTGTACCATCATGTTTCTACGTTCTATTGTTTTTGCTGGTGCTTAACTTTTGCACAGGTGTATATATATATATATATATATATATATATATATATATATATATATATATATATATATATATATATATATATATATATATATATTAGTCTGCTGTATGAATATGTATCATGACAATTGTCTATATATGTACATTAATTCTCTCAGCCTTCCTCTTCCGTCACATCAATCTCTGTGCCATCTGTTCTGGTCAGTTTTTGTGTACAGTCATAGACCGCCTCTTGACATTGCCATAGCTTGTCTAGTCGTTTTTCAAATGATATATATGACTGTTGGTGCTGAAATGACAGATTCTGACAGGCTATTCCATAGGTAGCAAACTCTCAAGGAAAATAAATTCTTCCTATGGTTCGTTCCTCCCCTCTTTTGGTAGACCTTCAGGTGATGACCACGGGTTACTGAATCATGTTGCATCTGAAATAGGGACGTAGCGTCTGGGTCATAAATTCCAGTTAACATTTTGTATGTCTCTATCATATCTCCCCCTGCTCGCCTGTATACCATGGTCGGTAGGCCCAATGTTTTCAATCGTTCAGTGTATGTGAGGTCTTTGAGGGATGGTACTAGCGTGTTTGCTCTCCGCTGAACACCTTCTATGACATTAATGTGTTTTTCATATATGGGAATCATACTGCATTAGCGTACTCAAGGTGTCGCCGAACCAGTGCCTTATATAGTAACTTGAAATTTTCCTGTTCCAGGTAAACAAATGTCCTACGGATGATGCCCATGATTTTATTAGCTTTGTTAACCTTTTAAAAAATATGGCTGTCAAATGTCAATTTCGAATCTATAATGACGCCTATATCCTTTTCCTCTGTGACATGTTCAAGGGATGTCGTGGCTCCATTTTCAGATTTCATCCAGGAGTCATATGAATCTGATTCTGTCCTGGATAATGTCATTACCTTGCATTTCATTGGTTGAAATTTCATTAAGCATACTTCTGACCATGTCTGTAGGTTTGTTAAATCTGTTTGCGGTTTATCACAGTTCTCCTGGTCCTTGATTTGGCGTGATAACTTGGTGTCCTCTGCAGACATGTACACATCTGAATCGACAACATTTGGCAGATCATTTATATAGATAACAAATAGTAAGGGACCTAGCACACTACCTTGGGGAATACCGCTTGTAACATCTGACTGCATTGATGTTGCAATGTTGACCCGGACCTGCTGTTTGCGGTTTCTCAGGAAATCTGTCCATCCTAGGACCTGGCAACTTATGCCGTGACAGGGGTTTTTTCCTAGCACAGAATAAAACAAGTCAAAATCAGGTACAATATGAACAAATTTGAAAATCATTTTGATTATGATAGAGACTGGATGCAAGGATGGTATACATCAAATCTATAACGGATAAATCCTTGATGAAATAAATGTCAAATTTAAAGCATTACCATTTACCTAATTCTTGGTTCACGTCAGACTCAGCATACCCCAGGCCATTTGGATTGCTATGTAGAGCCATCCTCGGCTTAGCATAAGGCTCGGCTAAAATGGATGTTCTGACTGTTGTCTCTGCATAAATGACATTTTATGAAATAAATTACTACTAATCACTTAGATTTGTCAGCTGTAGGTTAATACACACTTGTCAAGATGTTAACATCAAAATATGTTATTAGTACGCTATCTGTCACAATACTGCATAGATGTCCGATTTTAAATAACTGTCTTGGGAAAATATGGTTCTTTCAAATATTGGAGTGGGCGCAAGATGGGCTCTCCACCACACAGGCTCGTGTGTCATTCCTGTTCTAGCGAAATCTCCTACACGTATTCTCGGCATAGCGCGAAGCTACGTACGGCTCGATGTTTAGATTGGCTGGTATGTATTAGAAGAGATACTGACTGTAATTTCGTATTACTTTAAGCAAGTACATGATCAAATTTTCATACTCGACAGTAACAGTTGATGCTACTGGCATGAATAATTATAATTAATTAACCCTAACCCTATCGATAAATGATGTTGTACGTGGTATGACACGTTTAATTATTATTTCCTGAATTTTTCTAGTACAACGTAGACTATATGATTTACAAGTCCATGATCATTGCCTATTATGGTTTCAAAATGAAATGCGTCTCGATGGCTTGTATTTCCCTCACTAGAAATAGATGTACATGAATGGATGTCAACATGACCAAGTACAACCCACTAGTTATCCCTTGATATGACAGTGCCTCAAGACAGGAAAGCTTTTGAGTATTTTGAAACTAATACGGATTGAGCATGCTGCTTCACAACAGCTCCCAGTCAAATTGGTTTCAAAATATTCAACAGAATATTCCTTACATCATAATACAGAGATAATTTGTCATTTATAAACTGTAATGGTTAAAGGGTTTAACTAGACACACTCCAGACCTGCCATCTCAATATGTTAAAAATAACGATAAAAGGCTATTTGCCCAGATATGCGTCAATACAAAGAAATCGGTAATCGATTATTCTGAATTATACTTAGCAAACATTCAGGGGGTTCGAATAAAATGTTATCTATCTAATAGCCGAGTGTATCTCATCGTACTAACATACACCCCACTCACATAACTACTCTGTTTGAGGCCGTACTTGCAGACCCGTGATGTCTAGCTATGTGAAGTAACATTAAGCTAGTGGGTTCGAGGTAGCCAATCAGATTTCTGCCTACTTCACGCGATAGGCGAGAGTTCGTCTGATGACCTAATTTACAATCAAAAAAACAACGGCGATTGCGACGCTGTTGATCTGGAAAGAGACATTTGCAAAAGTTTGCAATAGTTTTGCTCTAAACAAGTTATCTGAGGAACAGAAAATGTGTAGATTGCTTTTCGGTAATAAAAACCGCTAGTTTGGTTTACACACATGTGTAAATTTGTCTACTTCCTGATTTCTTATCGAACAATCTCATTGGCGCTGACCCCAGTTCTTTAATATGTATGAAGTTTCGTGAACTTAGCGCAAACATCAAAGGCGTACAAGCACGTCTCGATACGGGAACGTAATGTGAGGGCGAGGATCGTGCAATAGGACGATGTGTGTATCTAGACATAAATGCGCCTTGTAGCCGCTGGGGGCGTGCATGGCTCTGCCGCTTACCGCCGTTGTTGCTGCTGCTGGTTAGACAGCCTCGGGGTTGGGGAGCGGTTGCCGCGCATCGCCGGTGTACACAAAAACCGACCTCCCGGGCCGGTGGAACGATCACGTTCCAGTGAGCTCATGTAGCCATTGCTGCGAAAATTAACCACTACCGTATAATCCCGGCAGTTCGTGTCCCCGGTGTGTCTAGCCGTCATCTCCATGGTGGAAAGAACGGTGCTAGCACACAAATTTACTTTACTTGCTTTAAAACTAGCAAACTGTCTTTTGTTGTTTGCTTGCTAGTTAAACGGTGTATGTAAAAACAGAAAAAGTGGTGTGTTAGTTTTGTGTCTCGTCAGCGGTACCTAACAGATCTAGTCATATATAGATGGTATCGAGAAAGATACCCCTGTGCGGGTGGGGGTGGGACAGTCTGGGCAGGTCACCGTCAGTTGGTTTAATATAAACTATATCTGCCTCAGGCCGGCCAAAAATTATTGGTTTGCGAAAGGAATGTGCCTCGCGCGGGCCTCTGTCACAGGAAAAATGCCTACAACGCTGTAGCGGAGGAAGAGAGAAGAGAGGAGAGAGAGAAATCCGTCCTGCAACAGTTATCAGGGCAAGAATAGAGACCCCATACCAAACGGTACCAATAAGGACAGAATCGTTACCGTTTGCTTGAGAGGAAATATATGACGGTGCAGTATCATACTCCGCCTGGAGAACGGTCAAGAGAGGAAAGCGACCGACCATTACAATGAGGGGGGAAATGGGGAACCAAAACCTCTTTATGCCAAGGATGACTATGCCCTTGCCATTTGTTTGAGAGGAAATTTACGGTGGTAAAATACTGTGGTGCCTTGTGAGAAGGCAACCGGTGGGAGGCTAACTATAAAACTGTGAAAAAGAGGGGTGGATGTAATCTCACCACTTGCATGCAAACGTTAGAGAGACATCCCACGGTAACGAAAAATGAGGAGGAAAATTATGTTGGCCTTCACAGCGCAAGGCAGGAATACAAAATCTTGCGAGAGGAAAGTGTCTCGCGCGGGCCTCCATCAAAAGAAAAATGCCTTCAATGCTGAAGCGGAGGAGGAGAGCGGTAAAAAGGGCCGCCCTCCTATCCTACAAAGAGAGAGAAAAATTATCATGTGTACTTATCCTAATATAGTTATTTTACTGTTGTGTGCCTATGGTGTGTACGTGAAGATACGGTGGTTGATTCATTTCAGCACCGTTGTCTTAAGTTAAAGATACTGCTAAGTTGGTACCGTCCATTTTTGTGTACCTAAAAATGGCCTGGACTAACTTTTAGTTGTAAGTTCAAAAACACATTTCAAATGGCATAGCACCAACTGCCTTTAACGAATACGTTTTCCTGGCGAGGATCCTCGGTACCGTTGCCAATACCCCACGGAGCGACAGCATGCAACATGTTGTCTGGTGGTAGTTGCAAAGCCACAAAGTGATCCCTTCACATACCACATCACAACCACAAATAACGACACATGGACAAATCACATTGACAGAAGCCTGTTTAGAAAGCAAATTTGAGCTTACTTACATGTAGAGAGAGAGAAACGTATTTCCATCTATGGTGGCTATCCCGTAGGCGTGGTGAGCTCTAAGTCACTGTTATGAGTTAGATGGTGATCCATGTTTCTATCCGTCACCTAAGGTTTCGAGTGCGGACCGTATGAGATCCGTACCCTGGCGTTACCGTTTAGCTGCTTTAGGTTTGGAGAAAAGTTGCCTTAAAAACACTGCTGGGATGGCAACAGTGTTGGCATATTTATATTTTCTCAGTGTTTTCCTACTTTGACATAAAAGGTCTTGCTTAATACGTATCTGAAGATACACAGCGTATGTATGTGAACGGCAGATTGATTCTGGCTGGCTAGAAACCTGCTGTAGACTCTTGAGATGGCCCTAACCATTCTGATCGTGCAAACTCAAACAATTATTTCGGCCAGACGGCCAGAGAAGCATAGCCAAAGGCAGTTACCCATCACTTTAATTTAGGAGGTCTTAATATGAATGGCCAACTGTGAAAATCAATAGTACTGTTTGCACAACGGTCTTATTGACTGTGAAGAAGAGTTTTTAATAATAATTCTTCATTTGAAGAGTAACCGTTCTTGGCTAGCTAAAAAACCTGTCTTATTGAGCTATTATAGTTCTAGGTTTAATAGTGGCATGTCATGTTCTCCGGAGAGCCAGGAGTAGCAGTCTTAATGTAAAATTGGGGCCGTTGGGAGAAAATACAGTGATGAATTTGTTGTTGATGCATAGTGTAACCTAGGTGTACTGCGGTCCAAATATTTTTGTAGTTTTTACTCCTAACTAACAATATTGACAGAATGCCTGATTACATATATATATATATATATATATATATATATATATATATATATATATATATATATATATATATATATATATATATATATATATTTATTTAGGATTATAGGGTCGATCCGACCCATCGTGCCGTTTAATTTCTGACACCATTTACAATGCATAATACTATGTACAATATTGTCTTAAAGCGGACACTTAGGGCGGTAATTTATTTATTATTAATAATGGTATACATAACTAAGATATGTCCCTATGTGTCGTGCACCTATTAGTCATCAGTGCAGTTTAAACGTCACATGTAGTCTTTGTACCGCTTTTTAGCGGCATGACTTGAGGCATGGTGTAGCTGCCGCCTGGAGAATTACTGCAAGATGTCGGCGGTAATGTTTCATACTCGAAAACAGTGAAGAATAAAGCCAATCTCGGTGGCCAACAGGTACTAATGCATAGCACATACTGAATAGTTCAACGTAATACCGATCTCCTGTCTGTGCTTTAAGAGTGACAGATGCCTCCATTGTGTAGAAATGGTAAATACATATTATGTTTAATTATTTTCTCGGCACAAGACGATCCACACTGTTTAGCTCTTATGGCGTGTAACGCAATGTCCTTGTCTGGACTATGGTCAAAACGTAAATTCAATGATGCTGGATAGGTCCATTATTTCCTACCACCGTTTTGGAGTGGCACGGCAAGTCTGATGAGACATGAAAAACACCACCATTCTTGCATATTTAGATGGTAATGGCCAAAGGTCTTACACCGCGATGAAGGCACCTGGTGACGGTGGTCAAAATAAAGAGCATTCTTTTAATTTAGGTTGTTACTCCTGTTGATCTACCAGGAGTGCACAAAAACTTAGTGCGGTGCGGAGCCCGGCTGTCTGAATAGGGAACCTGACTGTAATAAGCTGCGTTGGTGTAGATTGCAGAACGCGAGCTCTACACAGTAGTCAGATAGTGAGAAAGCTCCCACTCTCAGACCGAGTCCGCCTCCCTTTTATTTGAGTTTGCCTTTGAGAACGCCTTTTATACTCGGTGAGAGACTGCGCCAGCCGGCTCAGCCAACCAGAGCATGTGTTGCGTGCTAGACACGGTAGCTAGAGCAATCGTGCCTAGCTCTCTCCCGTTCAGGCACATGCTCAGGCGATGTCTACACTTAATTGGAGCTCCAAAAGCGTCCGTTTTTAATTTTGCCATATCTTCGCCAGATCTGAACCGATTTAATTTCTGTTTAGTGTGTTAAATTCCTAATTCAATTCTGATATTGATACATACGAAAATCTTTGAGGACGGTCCTATATTACAGAATTGCCATAATATGAGCAAGTATATACATAAGTTGCCAGTCTCCAACGGCTAAAGTGTCAATGTGTGTTTATTTCTCATGGCCGCACATACGCGTATGGCGATCTCACGGACTCTATTATTTTGTTCTCCTGCTGGAATGGCCGTTTTTGTGTGGGCCGTATTTGGCCGATGGGGGGGGGGGGGGGAGTGAGCATGGACCATCTCGGACCGGGCCGCTTTGTACGCACCCGACGGTGATCCATGCCACAGCCTTCATTAATTACTGAGGTGGTGACCGAGTGCGTTGGTGCAACGTGCTAGCAAACGATCTGGCGGCATTGCAATACTGATAAGAAACGATATTATGAAATATGCAAATGAAATTGAATCAAACTGTCAATATGTACTCTGGATTGACGTTGCCGCAAAGCTCATCGGCCTAGATAATAAAACTTATCATTGGGATTATATACATCCCGCCGGTAGACACCAAATACACATCACACGAAGCCCTAGATGAGATAGAGCAAGCAATCATAGGTTTTGTTAATAATGGTAACCACATTCTACTTCTGGGTGATATAAATGCTAAGACAAGAGAATTAGATGACCGATTGTTACCCGATCACACTCTATTTGACATATGCAAAACTGATAGTTACCTGTTTGACCATCCCAATTAGTACAATCCATTTGTGAATAATAAACGGGCATCCCTGGATGGAAATAAGTGCAATGTATGATTACTGTATTCTGTGGCTGTAGTAGTAGAAACATCCTACAGCTGCAATCAGTCCTTCGCTTTTGCCTACTGTGTCTTGTCCTCAGTCGAAATCCTTAGCTTCCTCAGGTCCATTCTTGATTTGAGTGTACCGAGACCTGCTTTCTTGAGGTCACCTCATAGCATGCTTAGCAGATTTATGCAATGACGTCCTCTCCTGGCTTTGTATTTGCTGGCTCCGAGTAGGGCGAATTACAAGGCTCTCTGTGCTGGTGTCTCTTCTGGCATCCTTAGCACATGGCCAAATATGGACCATCTTTGCTGGCCGACTTTTACAGACAGCGGCGATGTATTACACATCTTGCATAGTGCATCGTTGGAAATTATGCTGTCTGGCCATCGGTGTCCAGTGATGGTGCGCATGTGTTTGCGGTGGCAGGCATCGAGTTTGTCTAGAGCTGCCTGTGGAGCTGCCCAGCTGTTACACTTATACAGCATCAAGGATACGCAGGTTGCATTGTATACACGTAGCATCTTTGTCAAGGGCATCTTTGATCTACGAATCCATAGCTTCCAGAAGGACTGGAAAGCTACATTCCCCATGATGCAGTGTGCAGAAATGTCAGCAGTACTGCAAACTAGTGAGCCCAGGATTTTACTTTTCCTCCATGGTTCACCGCCACGAAGTGGGTCATCATTTTCTATAGTTTCATGCTTTGTCGATAGGTACATGTGGATGAACTCTGTTTTGGATTCATTCATAAAGAGATATTCAATTTTTAGTTTGCTTGCAGCTATTGGGAGAAGTTCATCAAGGGGTTTCTTTTCCTCATCTATGAAGTCCACATCGTCGGCATATTCCATCTCTAGCGGCATGCCCAGTATTGACACTGGGGGTTGGGGTGGGGTTTGGTCTTGTGGAACGTCCCCCTACAGATTTCAATGCGGCAGCAACGTAGCAGGTGAAAAGCACCTGAGATAGACCATTTCCCTGTGGGGAGCCGATTGATGTCTCAAACTCTACAGACTTCACTGACTTGACTCGTACTCTCAGCTTGGTGTCTGCAAGTAGTAGTCTCACTAGTCGTAGCTCATATTCATTGCAACTGGCCTTGCGTAGTAAATCTAGGATCTTTGAGCGTTTAATTGTGTCGAAGGCTCGTGACATGTCAATGCCCATTTTGTGGAAGTCCCAGTGTTTGGACATAACTACCGACACAAGCATGCGTAGAGACCATACAATATCTGCACAGCTGCGTCCACATTTGAAGTCACTTTGACATGATTCGGTGAAGTAATCGATCTTGTCTTACATGCGGCATAGCGTATCATTGGATAAGATTTTCCACATGCTATTGAGGATCACAATGGGCCGCAGATTGGCTGGGGGCCCAGGTGGCTTCTTGGGCTTGGGTAGTGCGATAACGGTCCCCTGGCCTACAGCGTTGATGGGAAGGTGGTGCATAAAAGCTGCATTGATTAGGTGCGTGATCGGTTTTGAGATAATGTCACTTGCGTATTTGAATAGTTCATTGCTCATGCCATCATGTCCAGATGCACGTCCATTTTTCGGGTCTTTAAGTGCCTTCTCAACTTCTGCTGTTTTAATTGGTGTTAGTAGCATTGGGTCTCCTGAGAATGGGTGCAATGGCTCATCATCGTTGTCAGTGAACTGTTTCTTGAACCACTCTCGGATCGCCTCAGCTTTTCTTTGGTCAGTCCCAATAATGTGTCCTTCAGAGTTATGTACAATGAGTGGTTGTGTGTACTCAGTAACTCTCAGCACTCGCGCTGCTCGAAACTTTTTGTGACAGTCATCCGTGGCAGTGATTTCATCTGCTCAGGAGTCTGCCTGTTGAATAGTAAGATCTTTTAAGCATTCGCTAATGTGGCGCAGAATAATATTGCGCTCCCGGCCTAGTTTCGTTTGATCTTCACTTTGGCCACTTTGATAGATGTGCAGCCGTAACACTTTCTGCTCTCCTGACAGTTTTACTACTAGAGGGTCGTCAGTATACCTAGTTCGGTTGTTTTTAAGAACACCTATGTGGTTGGTAGCGGATGATTCCATAGATTTCAGTATTTTGGTTAAGGCTTCGTCGATGTTAGCTATCTGCTCCCCGAGGACTTTTTTGTATGACATTTGAGTGTCAGTGTCGCTGATGAGCTTGGGTAGGTTGTAGTCGACTCTACCCTCTTGCCTGGTCTGGTGTTTATATATTAGGTAGAGATCGTTCATCTGAAGGCGTGTAATGACTAGCTTATGGTCTGTGCCTCCATACGAATGAGCGATCCGGAGTAATGGTTTTGCTTCTGTCTTGCATAGTATGAAGTCTATTTGGTTGAAGACAGCTGTTGTAGCCTTAGAACCTTTTGGGGCTTTACGATCAGTAATGTGTCCAGTCCATGTTGTCCGGTGACGGCATGGGTGTTTGAAAGCGGTATTTGTGAGAAATAGGCCATTGGAACTAAGGAATGCCACCAGTGCATCTCCATTGCTGTTGCGTGTGCCCTCTCCATAGGATCCCATGCATAAGCCAAGTCCTGAACTTTTGTCCGCAATTCCGAGTTTAACCAGCTTGGAGTTGAAATCTCCACACACGGACAGTTGCCATCTAGCTGGGATTATAATGGCGGAGCTCAGTACTGCATAGAAGGAATCTAATATTGCTGGATTCTCTATTTCGGTAGTTGGGCCATATGCGTTGACAATCCGACACTTAGTGGTGGTGTGTTTTCGCATAAGTATAGCCAGGTCGATGAATGCAACGCGATCACTGACGTATCCAAAACTAATGACATGATCCAAGACCCGTGGTCCGATTACGAAGCCTAAGCCCCGGTATGTGGCCTGTTTTTGCTCCATGAGCACTAGCTTATGGCCTCTGTAGTTGCTGTTCTGAGTCTTTAGCTACTTTAGTCTCTTGAATGCATGCAATATCGATGTTATAGTGTTCACAGTCTGTACCTAAGGTTTGCCTCTTTGATGTTGCACTCAGACCACGTACATTCCACGTAACTGTGGTAAGCTCCTGGGAAGATTGCGTCGTCCGAGGATGTCGAGCACTGTTTCTTATTTGAAGAGTTGCCTCTGTATGCGGATGTCAGGCCGCAATCCTTGATGACTTAGTTTCCCAACAAAGTTGGTATTTACGGAGGAGACCGGCGTGAAGGTGTCATCTTTCTCCTCCAGTGCAATACATATGGAAAACGACTAATTGATGTTTGTAATTATAATAATTTACTAATATACAATGGTAGAGTTGGGCGCGATAAGGGCATTGGAAAACAAACATGCAAGACCAGCTCAGTTGTGGATTACGTCATTTCATCATATGCACACCTTGATTATGTTACCGACTTTGAGATCTTAGATTACTCCCCGCTGTTATCAGACGTACATTGTGCTGTATCAGTAGTATACCGGTGTAAGCGATCAAATGAAACTGTATATCCCGAGTCAACTCATATAAATGAACCAGTAATAAGAAATAATGAACCAAAACAATCTGCAAAATGGAAAGCCGAGAAAACTCGAATTTGTACGTAACATCAGAGACAACCCACTTATAGAAGAAGCTAAATTGCGTGCGCGTGATACAGCGATAGGTCAGACACAAATTGACCAATTTGTACTAAGTATAAATACACTATTCATGGATGTGGCCATTGCAACATTTGGTGCGAGAAAACCCACCCGTACAGTACACAACGCCTTAAAGAAAAAACAAAATAAACCGTCCATGGTTCAACGAAAACTGCAAGATAGCCCGAAAAGAATATCACAAAGCGAGACATAGACAGCGAGTAGATAAATGCAATGGCACGAAAAACGACATGATCGTAGCATGTAAAAATTACAAAAAGACCATGAACCTCGCTATATTTCAACATAAGAATACATTTCATAAAAAAATCAGAGAGCTGAGTAGCAAGGATTCTAAAAGCTGATAAAGGAGAATGACGTTAAAACCGAGAAATGTAGAGTAAGTATGGAAAATTTGTTTGCCTATTATAAAGAGATTAGCGAAAAGGAAACTATTACCCGAAATTATGAAATAGGCCAATATCCAATGGAAGAAAACATTTTATTAAATGGACCAATCTTAGAGAAAGAAATCGCTGCTAAAATACGAAACCTAAAAAATGGCAAATCAGCTGGTTACGACGATGTCCTAAACGAATATATTAAGTCAACAAAAGAAGTCATGATACCGATATACCGTCTCCTGTTTAATAAAATACTTGACTCGGGGTATATTCTGGAGGTTTGGACTGAAGGTATTATTATACCGATTTATAAAGGGAAGGGTGACATAAAGGAGCCACAAAGGTATAGACCAATAACTTTAGTTAGCTGTCTAGGTAAACTTTTCACAGTAATCCTTAGTAATAGAATAAGTAAATACATAGATACAGAACATTTTAAATGAAAATCAGAAAAAAACTAAGGAAAACAACCCTTTGCGCCTATATTGACTTAGAAAAGGCTTTTGACACGATCTGGATAGAAGCGCTGTGGGTTAAGCGGCTTAAGCCAAATATAAATAGTAAAATATTCAATGTAATTTAAAACCTAAAATTCTCACCAAGGTCAGAACTGCTAAGCATCGACTTCCTATTGAAACTGGTAGATGGGTTAATGCACCAGAAATATACCGCAAATGTAATTTATGCGGTAAAAATGACATGGGCGATGAGTATCATTATCTCTTTACATGCGACTTTTTCAATAACGAGCGAATAGCATTATTGGCAAAGTATTATACTAACAGGCCAAATTATTTCAAATTCGAAAAGCTTTTATCGACATCCAAAAAGGCTCTATTTAATCCTCTCTGCCGATTTATTATGATAATTATGAAACAATACACAAAATAAGTCGGGATGCATATGATGAAAGGAATATTACTACGACTGATGCTGCTGTCACTGCTGTTGGTGCCACATCCGCTGCGCACAACAACAATATCGCAACCATGACTACCCTTACCACTGCTGCTTCTACTATTGTTCTACTACTACTGCTACTACTACTGCTGCTACTACTGCTACTACTGCTACTACTGCTGCTGCTACTACTGCTACTGATAATGCTGTCGCTGCCACTTGCACTACCACTACCACCACCCACCCACCGACCCCCACCACCACCACTACTACTACTACTACTACTACTACTGCTTCTGCTGCTGCTGCTGCTGCTGCTGCTGCTGCTGCTGCTGCTGCTACTACTACTACTACTACTACTACTATTGCTGCAATTGTTATTATTGGTATTACTATTAGAAGTGGTTTATTATGAGTATTACTGTTAGAAGTGGTCTAATGTTTTTTAAAGATTTTAACCTTGGAATGCCCATTGCCAAGCCAGGGAAAGGCTTTTGTTTGAAAATGTACCACTGGAATAATTGGCTCGATTATCGAGCAAGGCATTCTGGTGCGACATTTTCTGGAAAAGTTTTCTCCTGGCCGTGGAGGAGGACACTTCTAAACACAATTCACGGGATCTTTGATAAGACATCGGTGTCTTTATGTTTAAAGGTCTGTGATAAGAAAAGTGAAATTATGAATCAATGTTTTAACGATTTTAATAATAATAATAATAATAATAATAATAATAATAACAACAATAATAATAATAACTAGATCTGTTCCATGAACAGATATACGGCTTCCAAGAATACCTGCACTTGAACTAGACATTCTTTTCTTGTACTTCATGTACAATCTAGTTATCTGGTCAAACTCTGTTTTTCTAGAACTTCTTTAGATAATATTTCTTGTCTTTCTGATCAATCGCCTAGGTGGTTTTGGAGAAGATCTATATACACAAAACTGGTCACAAAATCAGCTAGATGATTGGTCATTCAGCAGTAAACAGGTTAATCAGGGATTTCTTTGGACACTAAATCTGGTAACATGGAACCAGTTTGACTGTTCTACACCTGGTGCTTCGGGAGAAGTAACTAGCAGGACAAGAGGTAGTAGAAGATAGCAATATCTTGCATTTTTAAGTTACCCAAGGAACCAGCTGCTGCAGGACCCGGTCTGCGCAGGACTAACTATTCTGTGAAGAAACAATATCCAAGCCATGTACATATATAGAATTAGATTGCCCATTTGACTCCTGCTCACTGCCCGCAGATTGACTCAAGAACAAAATAATGTGTTGTACTGTAGTCTACTAACTACAAGCTTCAAAATGATATGTGACATGACCACATTTGATAAAATTTATTTTCTGCCCACCATTTCCCCCACCCCTTCGGCTGATATCAAAATTCCAATGCGTCATGCACATCTCTGGCCATATGTTGAATCATAAATTTCTATGTGAAATGGTCTAGGCGGAGTTGTGTTACAATTGATTGGTGCCCACTTTTGACCCTGCCCCATACCCTCGTTTGACCCAAGATCAAAATAATTCCATGTACTGTAGTCTACTCATCATTGGCTTCAAAATGATGTGTGACCTGACCACCTTTGGAAAAATTTAATTTTTTACTCCACATTTCCCATCACTTGGGGTCATACCAAAATTCCACAAGACCTATCAGAAGATAGCAAATAGCTGACCTGTACTGTATATTAATTGTACATCACAGGATATGATGGACCACCGGATAGTCACATTTTGAAACTTGACAATCAACATGTGTATTCGAAACACCGGTGGTACTACCCATTGGGCAAGCATAGCTTGGAGACTGAACCATAAAGGTTATCTGCCCAGGAGTAACGTGAAGTCATTTAATGACAACTGGCAAATGGTCCAAACATAATTAAAGTTCATAGTCTGAAAAAAGAAGAAACATTAAAAAAACCAATCAGTATAATACATATTTAGATGTCAAATGCTCTAGGAGTTGCATGACAATCGATTTATACCTAGTTTTGACCCCGCCCTATACCCTCAGTTTGACGCAAGATCAAAATAATTCCTTGTATTGTTGTCTACTCATCGTTGGCTTGAAAATGATATGTGACATGACCACCTTTGGATAAATTAAATTTTGTACCCACAGTCCCCACACCCTGGGGTTCATGATAAAATTTAAAGTGTCATGCAAATCACTGGCTAGATGTGCAATCATCTCCAAAGTTTCTAGTTTCTATCTGAAGAGGTCTAGGAGGAGTTGCATTACAATTGATTGGTGCCCACTTTTGAAATTTTGACGCCGCCTCCCACCCTCAGTTTGACCCAAGATCAAAATAATTCCATGTACTGTAGACTACTTACCATTGGCTTGAAAATGTTATGCAACATGACCTTTGGGGTCATGCCAAAATTCCAAAAGTGTCATGCAAATCCCTGTCCATATGTGCAATGATACCAAAAGTTTCAACCTTCTATGTGAAATGGTCTAGGAGGAGTTGTGTAGCAATCGATTGGTGCCCACTTTTGATCCCCACTACCCTCAGTTAGACCCAAGATGGAAATAATTCCTTGTACTGTAGTCTACTCATCATTGGCTTCAAAATGATATGTGACATGACCATGTTTGGATAAATTAAAGTTTTGACTCACAGTCCCCACCCCCTGCGGTCATGACACAATTTCAAAAGTGCCAGGCACATTCCTCGCAATATGTGTAATCATACCGAAGGTTTAAAGGTCTCTGTGAAATGGTCTAGGACGAGTTGCGTTACAATCGATTGGTGCCCACTTGTGTCCCCGCCCCCTACCCTAAGTTGGACCCAAGATAAAAATAATTCCTTGTATTGTAGTCTATTCATCATTGGCTTGACAATGATATGTGACATGACCGCCTTTGCATAAATTAAATTTTCTACCCACAGTCCCCACCCCTTGGCGTCATGACAAACTTTCAAAAGTGCCATGCACATCCATGGCCATATGTCTAATCATACCAGAAGTTTCAAGTTTCTGCGTGAAATGGGCTAGGAGGAGTTGCGATGGTAGCTCTTTTAAATAGACTGTTAAGATTGCCTTTCTGTTCCAATTTTTAAATTTGTTCAAGATAATTTAAATTTTCTCATGGAAAATATCCATTTCTAGACCAAGAGAAGACTATTTTGAAAATTTACCACTGGAGTGACTGGCTCAGTTATCTAGCTAATCATTCCTGTTGTAAACTTTCATAAATAGTCTTCTCTTAGTTTGCAAATGGACATTTCGCAAGACCATTTCAGATGCACTGAAGAAGGGGTAAAGGGTGAAATCTAAAGTTGTCACCAACTGATGTAGCTAATTGAGACAGGAACTACTTTTACTGTCACGCTTCTAGTATTGAAACACGCCACGCCACGCATTTGTCAATTCAAGAAAACTGAATAGATAAGATTCTGAAACTGGTTGGAGGGCTTGGGTAGGGATATATGACGGCTGTGGCCACAGTTTCCAGTCAAATCTCTTTCAATACATTCATCAACTTACGCAATACTTCTAGTATTATCAGGAAAACAAGATTTTAGCACTTTACGTTTCAAAGTGTTAAAAGGTAAATCACTAATCCGCTCTATTAAGAGAAGAGTATAATAGCGCATTTACGTGTGCAAGATCACTCAAGCCTGTTTTTAATGGGCACTGTATGGTCCATTAAAAGTGGTTGTTAAAGACAGATAGTCAGTTAATACAACTTATTCGCTATACTATGCAGAGTTTTTGGACCAAAAGATGTTGGTTGCTTACGGCTTCTCGTCATACCACCACCCCTTTTAAAGAATAACCATCTTTTGGCGCCAGAGCACGTGTTCGTCTTTGGGTAATAAATATCTTCCTGGTTATAAGCCTGAATATCCATCTGATGGAGCTTTATCATGAAAGCTATATAAAATCATTATTACTAGATTGACCTCTTTTCCGCTGATGCCTAAATATTTAAGATATTATTGTGTGCTCTGACATCTATGTTGTTGAATTTTTTGTAATGTGTTTGACTGAAAGTTGTTCCTCCCGCAGCAATGACCTTCAGTCAAATTATTTTTAAAGAAACAACTCAGTCTACCAAACCATGTTGCTAAATAAACTTGGACATTCGGCTACAAGGAACAGGCGTGTGAAATCTAAAGTTGTCACCATAAATCTGCTCGACGGCGGAAACTGTAACAGATCTAACCTGTCTATTAAGGAACACCTCTGAAATTAGACCTTTGCTATATATGATGAGGTAATTTCGGAAGTTCATATCTCGGCCGTTTATGGACAGATTATCTTCTAGTTTTCAAACACTCGTTCGTCTATGCCCACGCTGATATGACAAAGGTTATAGCATTCCGGGATCCATGGCTGGTTTAAGATGCAACATCTTTCACAATAACCACAAATAGCAATGTTTTTTAGAAGCATCACCAATAAGACTCAAGTGGTCCTACTTAGATAGGTAGTCTATTGCATTAGGCTAATTAAGTGCGTAGATGTATGGTCCTATACTGTAATAGCAATGGGTTTGAGAACCACCACTCAAGCGGTTCACTTACAGAGGTGGTCATAGAACGTATTTGAGCTAAGAACCACCGTCATCATACATCAGCATCTCTGTCTTAGCGAAAATTGTTACTGTCTCTAAGAGCCCTGTATTTGAGAATCGCCATCAATAAAATTCAAGTGGTCCACTTCCATAATAATCAATATTTTCCTGTATTTTTTTACAATTATCACATTCAACACGCTATGCAAGCGTATTAATAATTAATTAATTAATAGAAGTAGCAAAGCAAAACTCGAGTTTCTTAGTATTTCATAATCTATGAACACCACCCATGCAACAGAAAGCTGTTGCTAGTGGCCGTTGAAACGTTATTAATGCTGGAACATAGCGATCTTTTCCTTAATTTCCGCTAATTTATACAAGTTGCATGTGCCAAGCACGCTATGTAATCGTATTAATAATTAATGAACTAGTAACAATTGTAACACATATCTCAGCTGTCTTAGTATGTGTAAACCTCTGCATACGACCCTTGCAACACAAACCTCTTGCTACTAGTCCTTGCAAAGTTATTAAGGCTGAAACAGAGTGATTTATCCAAATATTACCAGAATTTATGTAAGTTTCGCGTTCAAATGCTGCTTTCAAATGCTGCTATGCGTTATGTAATTGTAGTAATTTTTCATCAACTAGCAGGAATAGCAACACGCAACTGATATCGTTTAGTATTTCATAGCGTTAGAACATGACTGTTGCAACAAAACATGTTGCGGTTAGCAATTGTAGACGTATTAGGGCTGGAACAATATGATATATTCTATATCATCACATAGTTGATGCAACCCTATCTCCCTCGTCCCTTCAACCACCCCCACCACCCCCCGCCCCACACCCTTCCCCCCCCCCCCCTCCTCTCTCTCTCTCTCTCCTCCCTCCCCCTCTGACTCGTTTCAACCGTATATATGCGTGGCGGTTATCAATAAAACTCAAGTGGCCTACCTTAGATAGGTATTCCTATGCATTAGGCTAAATAATCGCTTAGATGGGTGGTCCTATGCAGGAATAGCAATGTGTTCTTAGCATCACAACTCAAGTGGTCCACTTAGATATGGGGTCATATGCAATACTTGCGCCGCTAATAGTTAAGAACCAATCACCAATAGCTGGGTTTTTTAAACAACCCGTAATAAACGTCAAGTGGTCATATACGGCAATTGACCGCTAATGCTTAAAAACCACCATCAACAAACATCGGCATCTATGTTCTAGTGAACGCTGTTGCTGCCTTCAATAACAATGTTTTCATTGACTAAACTTGGTCAATAAAGGAGTAAATGTCAGCATATATACACCCGTGCAAAAGTTAAGCACCACCCTATTTTTACGCACATGCGAGGGTATATTCATGTGCTATGAAGAACGCAATAGCATAAACATGTATGTACCATCCATCTTAGTGCAAGAGGTAATAATGCAACTAGAGGAATGCTGATTATGATGGTGGGGAAACACTGTATGTTTTTGTTTGAACTTGAAAACGAGGCCTGAATATGGTTACGTTGACACAACTGCCAACTATTGCCCTACAGTTGACACACGTGGCTAGATTGTCATTAATGGTGTCTGAAAACGAAGTTTAACATCTGTGCACGAGTTTGAGACTGTCATTATTAATACCGGGTATATCCACCTTGTGCCTGGATGACGCCTGGACACGACGTCTCATGCTGGTCACCAACCGACTGATACGCCATTGTGGTATTCGTTGCCATTCAAGATGGAGTGCGTCTGTTAATTCCTGTAGGTTCTGCACAGGAGGATCCCTCCTTCTCACC
Source organism: Chaetoderma sp. LZ-2023a (assembly GCA_034401795.1). Classification (NCBI taxonomy): domain Eukaryota; kingdom Metazoa; phylum Mollusca; class Caudofoveata; order Chaetodermatida; family Chaetodermatidae; genus Chaetoderma; species Chaetoderma sp. LZ-2023a. The sequence goes on from CM067369.1 coordinate 31,361,897, forward strand.
ATGTTTCCCAGAATGTCCCAGATATGCTCAATAGGGTTCATGTCAGGGCTCCTTGCTGGCCATGGTAGGGTTTCGATGGCATTCTGGCGGAGGTATTCATGCACAGCTCTAGCACGATGTGGTCGGGCGTTGTCATCCATGAATATAGGGTGGGTTCCAGGTGCATGATTTACAAAATGAGGGACCACAACTCTATCCAGTATGGAATATTGATATCTTTGTCCATTTAGTGTTCCAGGTACAGTCAACAGATCTAGCTTACAATCAAATGAGATGCACCCCCATATCATAACGGAACCTCCACCAAATGGAACTTCTTCCATGATGTTACGTTGGTCGTACGCCGTGCGTCTGGACCTCCATACACGAGTTCGACCATCTGTGGCATGAAGCAGGAACTGACTTTAATCGGACCAGTGTACCCGTCTCCAGGATCTCATGTTCCAGTGTCTTCTTTCGTTGCACCACCTCAGACGCTCCTCTTTGTGGTGTGCAGTGAGGAGAGGACGTCTGACATGTCTCCTAGCTTTCATGCCAGCAGCATACAGTCGCCTTTTGACGGTAGACATTGACACTCTATTGCGCGTTTCCCATTGCTGGCTGAGCACTCTGCTGTTGGTGAATGGAGATCTCCTAACAAGGCGTACTAGAGCTCGATCATCACAGGCAGTAGTTTTCTTCGGTCTTCCAGATCTAGGCCTGTCCTTCACCTCGTTAGTTTGCCCATGTTTTGCAATCAAACGACTGATTACAGTATGGTTAATGTTCAGCTGTCTGCCAATCTCTCTGCATGACATACCAGTGGTATGCATGCCTATGATTTGCCATTTCACACGATCACTTAACCTTCGTCTTGCCATAGCGGTTCACAATCAAGAGCTAATTCTCTCTGTACAAATAAACCACGGTCATGAACACAAAATTCCTAATCTTGTCGCCTAAATCTGTATGTAATGTTCTACACCTCAAACTGGGCTTTTACATAACTGAACACGTGTGCTGTTTCCCGCCACGCACGGACATCAAGCGGCGTGAAGTCATGCATGCATGTGCATTTCGTACTTGGAATTATGTCAGCTAACGCGGGGACAAAAAGTATGGCAGCCTAGTTGTACCATCATGTTTCTACGTTCTATTGTTTTTACTGGTGCTTAACTTTTGCACAGGTGTATATATATATATATATATATATATATATATATATATATATATATATATATATATATATATATATAATTCTCTCAGCATGCATTACTGTTATTGTTCTATGGTATGTTAATGGACATTCCCAATTTATCCATCCATAATATGACGTCATGATCAACTACGTGGCGTACAGGGTGACGTCATAATCATTACGTCATGACTGGCTCGATTTAGTTAATTTTGAACGCTAGTCTATTTCGACATGTTCTACGAATTGTATGTCTTCTCCATTTAATATACATTCTGTTGGATATTTTGAAACCAACTTGGCTGGGCGCCGTTGCTGCTATGGCAGCCACTCAGTCCAGTCAAACTAGACCCAAAACATCCAACAGCTTACCTATATAGTCTTCTGGAAATTGATAGTTAGGGCGTTCGAGGATCGATCCCAACATGGGCGAAGCGTGGCTGGAGCTTAACTATGGTTGGGCGGGGCATAGCTTAATCTGAAAGGGTCCATCGGACCATCAATTACGGCGTTATAAGTGTTACGTGTGCCAGTGAATGGACCTTTCCAATTTATCGATCTATCATATGACGTCATAATCAATTAAGTGTCCTCTAGGATGACGTCATAGTTAATTATGGCATGATTGACACGTACCAATTGTGTGTCTCTACCATTTTCTAAGCATTCTGTTGAATATTTTGAAACTAATTTAACTGGGCGCTGTTGCTTCCATAGGTCGCAACAGCACCCATTCAAACCAGCCTGAAAACATCCAACGGCTTACCTATATAGGTCCTTTGGAAATTGATGGTCAGGGAGCTCAGGGATCTGCGGTTTTGGGTTGTTTACTGTTTAATTATTATCATTCTAGTTTCAAGTTTATTTATTAAACCCAGATCACAAATGTGACATATGGGGGAAATATACATATGTAGTAGAGTGAATTGATGTCAACTAATTATAAGCTAGGTATTAATTGTATTCCACTAAATAAATAGTTATTCTCCCACCCTGTATAAAATGTCGGATATATAGATGATATGTAAGGTGGATGGGTGTTGTTCATGCCAGAGAGAATGATGTGATAAGCTCGCTCTGATAGAAGAACAAGGGACGTTCACGCTGAAGCAGGGAGGCGGTGGCCATTTGGTAGACAGTGAATACAAGCAACAGAATGAGAGATGACGGGTTCATGAGAATACAGAGCTTGTGCACAAAATTGCTGTAAACAGTGTAATATGTTAAAATAAGTCATGTAAGAACATTTATTCGACCTTCTTACTACCAACTTATTAGCGAATTTTGTGAAACAATTGGGAAGTCGGATTAAGTGCAGTCTCCAGACATGTGGAGAAAATGGTGTGTAACACAGATGTGCTATAATTGTGTCCAGATGGGTGAGCAGTTGCAGCACAGTCTTTTACTTTAACAATGGGGTTTTCGCTACAGCTGTTGTCAGTGTAGTTTTTTCGGTACTCCTAATATATCTTCGGACAGTTTTTCTGGACAGTTGTCCAGTGGATTTTCTACAGGAACCTTATAAAATATGCATTGTGAATAGACTTATGTAGAATATATCTATAACATCCAATTGTGTTTGTTTTTGTAAATTAATCTCACAACCCCTCAATAACGAAGCAAGTGGGCTTAGTAAAAATGTCATCTAAGGAGAGCCACAAGACATCATTGGATATGTTAATGGTAGCATACATTATTGGATATGTTAATGGTGGCTGGTGAAGTTAAAGCTCCCTTACACATACAATATTATTATTATTATTTTTATTATTAGGCTTCCAAGAGCGAAGCTCTGGAAGACTAGAGTGATTGTTCCGTTTATTATTATTATTATTATTATTATTAGTATTATTATTAGGCTTCCAAGAGCGAAGCTCTGGAAGACTAGAGTAATTGTTCTGTTTATTATTAATAGGCTTCCAAGAGCGAAGCTCTGGAAGACTAGAGTGATTGTTCTGTTTATTATTATTATTATTATTATTAGGCTTCCAAGAGCAAAGCTCTGGAAGACTAGAGTGATTGTTCTGTTTATTATTATTAGGCTTCCACGAGCGAAGCTCTGGAAGACTAGAGTGATTGTTACGTTTATTATTATTATTATTAGGCTTCCAAGAGCGAAGCTCTGGAAGACTAGAGTGATTGTTCCGTTTATTATTATTAGGCTTCCAAGAGCGAAGCTCTGGAAGACTAGAGTGATTGTTCCGTTTATTATTATTATTATTAGGCTTCCAAGAGCGAAGCTCTGGAAGACTAGAGTGATTGTTCTGTTTATTAGGCTTCCAAGAGCGAAGCCCTGGAAGACTAGAGTAATTGTTCTGTTTATTATTATTATTATTATTATTATTATTATTATTATTATCATTCCGCCGCCAGCCATTTCCACCAAGTAGATTGAACCAAAACTCCGAAACCAGCAGGTCAATACAAGAGTCGGCAGCTATGGTCTAGATGCCAACTAGGATCGAAATTAATCAAAGAGAACATGATGCACTCAGGGGTTTGGCGGCCATCTTGATGACGTCATGAATGACAAAATAATCTTCTCCTCTGGAACTTCTGAAGTGATCTGGCTAAAATTTGGGGAATATAATAAGTCAATGGCGGCAAGTGAAATTTGTTCGCAAAAACTTGATTGGTCAAACAGTCTCGGCACCAATCAAATTCGGGGCCATTTTGAACTTTTTTATTTGATGGATTTTGATGGGAAAAATGGCTATACATATGTTAGTTGACCGTCTGCAGAGTGTGTGTGAAAATGAACGAGATCTATTTGTAAAGTGCAGAAATATTTAGATTTTAATTTTCCTCTTTATTATGTAGTAGAAGACAGTTTGCTAGAGGCTCTAATAAAAATGATTAATGTGACATTTTATTGTCATTTTATATCTGGTTACCATGGGGGTAACAAATGGCATTTGCTACTGTAAGTGTTCTAGGTAAACATATTAATATAATAGGGATTTAATTGCCATTTAATACCAATTGACAACCTGGCTGATTAGCCCATGAACTTAGTAATGCCAATATAAAACTTGCACTTATTGTAGATGCTAAGGATACATGCTGACTATTTTTCAAATCAATTTGACTGAAAGTGGTTCCTGCCTATTAACCCTTCTACTAGTAAAATAATAGATTGGTATTAACCTTTATACTGCAGAATGCTAACTTTTACTTGGAATCCTTCTAGAAATTGTTCTGATTATTCTCTTTTATTATTATTATTATTATAATTATTATTATTACTATTCCTCTTCTATCGGCTTCTTTTGAGCCATGGATCCCGGAATGTTATGACCTTTGTCATATCAGCGTGGGCATAGATGAACGAGTGTTTGAAAACTAGAAGATAATCTGTCCTTAAACGGCCGAGATATGAACTTCCGAAATTACTACATCATATATAGCAAAGGCCTAATTTCAGAGGTGTTCCTTAATAGACAGGTTAGATCTGTTACAGTTTCCGCTGTCGAGCAGACTTATGGCGACAACTTTAGATTTCACACTCCTGTTCCTTGTAGCCGAATGTCCAAGTTTATTTAGCAACATGGTTTGGTAGACTGAGTTGTTTCTTTAAAAATAATTTGACTGAAGGTCATTGCTGCGGGAGGAACAACTTTCAGTCAAACACATTACAAAAAATTCAACAACATGGATTTCAGAGCACATAATAATATCTTAAATATTTAGACATCAGCGGAAAAAGGTCAATCTAGTAATGATGATTTTATATAGCTTTCATGATAAAGCTACATCAGATGGAAATTCAGGCTTGTAGCCAGAAAGATATTTATTACCCAAAGACGAACACGTGCTCTGGCGCCAAAAGATGGTTATTCTTTAAAAGGGGTGGTGGTATGACGAGAAGCCGTAAGCAACTACCATCTTTTGGGCCAAAAAACTCTGCATAGTATAGCGAATAAGTTGTATTAACTGACTATCTGTCTTTAACAACCACTTTTTGATGGACCATAGAGTGCCCATTATAAACAGGCTTGAGTGATCTTGCACGCTTAAATGCGCTATTATACTCTTCTCTTAATAGAGCGGATTAGTGATTTAACTTTTAACACTTTGAACCCTAAAGTGCTAAAATCTTATTTTCCTGATAATACTAGAAGTATTGCGTAAGTTGATGAATGTATTGAAAGAAATTTGACTGGAAACTGTGGCCACAGCCGTCATATATCCCTACCAAAGCCCTCCAACCAGTTTCAGAATCTTATCTATTCAGTTTTCTTGAGTTGACAAATGCGTGGTGTGTTTCAATACTAGAAGCGTGACAGTAAAAGTAGTTCCTGTCTCACTTAGCTACATCAGTTGGTGACAACTTTAGATTTCACCCTTTACCCCTTCTTCAGTGCATCTGAAATGGTCTTGCGAAATGTCCATTTGCAAACTAAGAGAAGACTATTTATGAAAGTTTACAACTGGAATGATTAGCTCGATAACTGAGCCAGTCACACCTGTGGTAAATTTTCAAAATAGTCTTCTCTTGGTCTAGAAATGGATATTTTCCATGAGAAAATTTAAATTTTCTTGAACAAATTTAAAAATTGGAACAGAAAGGCAATCTTAACAGTCTATTTAAAAGAGCTACCATCGCACTCCTCCTAGCCCATTTCACGCAGAAACTTGAAACTTCTGGTATGATTACACATATGGCCATGGATGTGCATGGCACTTTTGAAAGTTTGTCATGACGCCGAGGGGTGGGGACTGTGGGTAAAAAATTTAATTTATGCAAAGGTGGTCATGTCACATATCATTGTCAAGCCAATGATGAATAGACTACAATACAAGGAATTATCTTTATCTTGGGTCCAACTTAGGGTAGGGGGCGGGGACACAAGTGGGCACCAATCGATTGTAACGCAACTCGTCCTAGACCATTTCACAGAGACCTTTAAACCTTCGGTATGATTACACATATTGCGAGGAATGTGCATGGCACTTTTGAAATTTTCTCATGACCGCAGAGGGTGGGGACTGTGAGTCAAAAATTTAATTTATCCAAACATGGTCGTGTCACATATCATTTTGAAGCCAATGATGAGTAGACTACAGTACAAGGAATTATTTCGATCTTGGGTCTAACTGAGGGTAGTGGGGATCAAAAGTGGGCTCAATCGATTGCTACACAACTCCTCCTAGACCATTTCACATAGAAGCTTGAAACTATTTCTGAAGAAGTTGTGCGGAGAACCAACTTAATGTTTTGAAAGAACGTTGACTGAATGATGTTGCTACCTAAGGAAACAATTACCTTCAGTCAAATTGTTTTTAAGTAACCAGCTAGGGCATTTTTCAAGGAACTGGTGATGAATTGCGCATTGAGCAGGGTTAAATAGATAATCGATGTATTGAGCAGGGTTAAATATATAGTCGGAGATGTGATATCAATAAACGTCCAAATGCAAAATTAACCCATTTCCTACTAGCAGGGCTGAAGAAACTAGTGAAATTATTTCACAACTGCTTGTATGTATTGAAACAAGACTGGATTTTTGTGAGAAATCTTGTAGCCTGCTTGACAATTATCATATTATGTTTGTTGAAACCTGTTGCTATTTAGGGTAGCAGCAACTTTCAGTCATGAGTATTTATCTGTAGGGAACTGAAATCTTTAATATGATGATTGTCCGAGTTTGTTTACATTTCTCTCAGCGTATATAGTGAGTTGTTGCTTCGCCGCCCATTCACCCACCACCCCCCACCCCCATATGTAACGCTATTTTGTCACATGTAATGAAGCCACTCTATTTTGCGTCAAAGTAAAATAGCCATTATGGAGTTTGTTTGGACAATTATGTTGCTGGAATGAGTTGCTAAATTGTTGCTATCAATTCAGTCACATTGGCCAGAATTCAATAAGGATGTTTAAACCAGGTTAGCCTAAACCGGGTAACAAATCACAAAGTAATTGCAATGTTAGTTTTATAGATAGGGCGATATCCCCAACTTTTCATTGTTTGAGAGCTAGGTCACGCCCCGTGCAAGAGGTGTAGCCTAAATTAAGTTTTAAATAATTGCTCATGTTCTGTGTCTATTCAGCGCCATGCCCAATTTGGCCTGCTTGTAGCGTAAGCGCTGAGGCTGATATTCCTCCACGCTTGGAGAATCTCTATTAATGAGAGAAAGCCGATGGTATGATTTTGTCCAAATTGCGCCGTAGATTGGAATTTATATAGTCAATGATACTATTTAATTATGTACCTATGATCATTCCGTCGCTGAACTATGTTGCAAAGGCTTAGCACAAAACACCGGCATTATTGTTAGAGGTCCAACTTGGTAGTTTGTTCATTATTGAAGCTAGTCAATTTGGGTTGTTTTTGGCTCTTGATCATGAAAGGGTCTGTATTGCAAACTACTTGTACACTGCCGTTAATAAAGAAGTGTGCGCCTGTACCGAAATTCTGGCTAACGTAAGGTGCACATAAAATTAACCCACCAATTTCGATTGTCCCCTACACATTTTGTGGCTGTTCTTTAAATTATAGTGATCCAATGTTTCTTTTTGATGATGATGTTGCGGAATGTTGTTGCTCTCGGGACCGGGAATAGCAACCGGGAATTCAGAAGCATTGGCCACGCTGTTTAAAGGGTGGGACAAATTGGGTATTTTTGAAATCTGCAATCAAATGTCATGACATTTTAAATACGCAAGGATGTTCATTTTGACGTTGTAAGATCATACACATATATCAATGTATTAGCTGATGTTGGTGCATGCATTTTGCACTCGATACCATTCCATCTTGTGTCATCATACAATAGGATCACATTATAATATAATACAGAAAGAGAGAGAGGACGGCATTGAGGGAAGGCGGAAAAGATTGGCAGGAGCGAGGGAGGGATTGAGGGAAGGGAGAAGGGGAGGAGCAGGAGACGGAGGGGAGAGAGGGTGGAGAGACAGAGAGGATACTCTTTCAAAAATAGTCTTCTTTCGATATGCAAACGGACATTTTCCAAGACTACCACAGAAGCCGTTTTGGTCAGCTTAAGCGTTAAAGAGTTAGCTAGATAGATAGAGTTATTACACAATAGGCAATTGACCTTTGAGTGAATACAATGCTATTTATTATGCTTTGCATGGCAGACAAATTATTTGCATTGTGTCCACACAGTTGTCACAACCCCCTCCTCCCACGCCCACCCCACCCCCTGAACACACACTTGTATTGCGCGTGTGTTTTGTATGTGGATAACTATTACAAATGTAGTGGAAAAAGTACTATAATATATGCTGACATTTACTCCTTTATTGACCAAGTTTAGTCAATGAAAACATTGTTATTGAAGGCAGCAACAGCGTCCACTAGAACATAGATGCCGATGTATGTTGATGGTGATTTCTAAGCATTAGCAGTCAATTGCCGTATTGGACCACTTGACCTTTATTACTGGTTGTTTAAAAAAACCCAGCTATTGGTGATTGGTTCTTAACTATTAGCGGCGCAATTACTGCATATGACCCCCTATCTAAGTGGACCACTTGAGTTGTGATTCTAAGAACACATTGCTATTCCTGCATAGGACCACCCATCTAAGCGATTATTTAGCTTAATGCATAGGAATACTTATCTAAGGTAGACCACTTGAGTTTTATTGATAACCGCCACGCATATATACGGGTGAAACGAGTCAGAGGGAGAGGGAGGAGAGAGAGAGAGAGAGAGAGAGAGAGAGAGAGAGAGAGAGAGAGAAATTTGGTATGACCCCAGTGATGGGAAATGTGGAGTAAAAAGTTTTCCAAAGGTGGTCATGTCACATATCTTTTTGAAGCCAATGATGAGTAGACTACAGTACAAGGAATTATTTTGATCTTGGATCAAACTGAGGGTAGGGGGCAGGGTCAGAATTAGGCACCAATCAATTGTAACACAACTCCTCCTAGACCATTTCACATAGAAATGTATGATTCCACATATGGCCAGAGATGTGCATGACATATTAATTACTATATCATATATAGCAAAGGTCTAATTTCAGAGGAGTTCCTTAATAGACAGGTTAGATCTGTTACAGTTTCCGCCGTTGCGCAGATTTATGGTGACAACTTTAGATTTCACACTCCTGTTCCTTTTAGCCGAATGTCCAAGTTTATTTAGCAACATGGTTTGGTAGACTGAGTTGTTTCTTTAAAAATAATTTGACTGAAGGTCATTGCTGCGGGAGGAACAACTTTCAGTCAAACACATTACAAAAAATTCAACAACATAGATGTCAGAGCACACAATAATATCTTAAATATTTAGGCATCAGCGGAAAAAAGGTCAATCTAGTAATGATGATTTTATATAGCTTTCATGATAAAGCTCCATCAGATGGAAATTCTGGCTTATAACCAGGAAGATATTTATTACCCAAAGACGAACACGTGCTCTGGCGCCAAAAGATGGTTATTCTTTAAAAGGGGTGGTGGTATGACGAGACGCCGTAAGCAACCACCATCTTTCGTCCAAAACCTCTGCATAGTATAGCGAATAAGTTGTATTAACTGACTATCTGTCTTTAACAACCACTTTTTGATGGACCATACAGTGCCCATTATAAACAGGCTTGAGTGATCTCGCACGCTTAAATGTGCTATTATACTCTTCTGTTAATAGAGCCGATTAGTGATTTAGCTTTTAACACTTTGAACCCTAAAGTGCTAAAATCTTATTTTCCTGATAATACTAGAAGTATTGCGTAAGTTGATGAATGTATTGAAAGAAATTTGACTGGAAACTGTGGCCACAGCCGTCATATATCCCTACCCAAGCCCTCCAACCAGTTTCAGAATCTTATCTATTCAGTTTTCTTAAGTTGACAAATGCGTGGTGTGTTTCAATACTAGAAGCGTGACAGTAAAAGTAGTTCCTGTCTCAATTAGCTAAATCAGTTGGTGACAACTTTAGATTTCACCCTTTACCCCTTCTTTAGTGCATCTGAAATAGTTTTGCGAAATGTCCATTTGCAAACTAAGAGAAGACTATTTATGAAAATTTACAACTGGAATGATTAGCTCAATAACCGAGCCAGTCACTCCAGTGGTAAATTTTAAAAATAGTCTTCTCTTGGTCTAGAAATGGATATTTTCCATGAGAAAATTAAGATTTTCTTGAACAAATTTAAAAATTGCAACAGAAAGGCAATCTTAACAGTCTATTTAAAAGAGCTACCATCGCAACTCCTCCTAGCCCATTTCATGCAGAAACTTGAAACTTCTGGTATGATTACACATATGGCCATGGATGGGCATGGCACTTTTGAAATTTTGTCATGACGCCGAGAGGGTGGGGACTGTGTGTACAAATTTTAATTTGTGCAAAGGTGGTCATGTCACATATCATTGTCAAGCCAATGATGAATAGACTACAACACAAGGAATTATTTTTATCTTGGGTCCAACTTAGGGTAGGGGGCGGGGACACAAGTGGGCACCAATCGATTGTAAAGCAACTCGTCCTAGACCATTTCACAGAGACCTTTAAACTTTCCGTATGATTACACATATTGCGAGGAAGGTGCATGGCACTTTTGAAATTTTGCTATGACCGCAGGGGGTGGGGACTGTGGGTCAAAAATTTAATTTATCCAAACATGGTCATGTCACATCTCATTTTGAAGCCATTGGTAAGTAGACTACAGTACAAGGAATTATTTAGATCCTGGGTCTAACTGAGGGGAGTGGGGATCAAAAGAAGGCACCAATCCATTGTTACACAACTCCTCCTAGATCATTTCACATAGAAGCTTGAAACTTTTGGTATCATTGCACATATGGACAGGGATTTGCATGGCACTTTTGGAATTTTGGCATGACCCCAGGGGCAGGGCCCTGGGGGTGGGAACTATGTGTCAAAATTTAAATTTTTCCAAAGGTTATGTTGCATATCATTTTCAAGCCAATGGTAAGTAGTCTACAGTACAAGGAATTATTTCGATCTTGGGTCAAACTGACGGTGGGAGGCGGCGTCAAAATTTCGGAAGTGGGCACCAATCAATTGTAATGCAACTCTCCTAGACCACTTCAGATAGAAACTTGAAACTTTGGAGATGATTGCACATCTGGCCAGTGATTTGCATGACACCTTTTAAATTTTATCATGAACCCCAGGGTGTGGGGACTGTGGGTAAAACATTTAATTTATCCAAAGGTGGTCATGTCACATATCATGTTCAAGCCAACGATGAGTAGACAACAATACAAGGAATTATTTTGATCTTGCGTCAAACTGAGGGTATAGGGCCGGGTCAAAGGTGGGCACAAATCAATTGTCATTCAACCCCTAGAGCATTTGACATCTAAATATGTATTATGCTGATTGGGTTTTTTAATGTTTCTTCTTTTTTCAGACTATGAACTTTGCTTATGTTTGGACCATTTGCCAGTTGTCATTAAATGACTTCACGTTACTCCTGGGCAGATAAGCTTTATGGTTCAGTCTCGAAGCTATGCTTTCCCAATGGGTAGTACCAACGTTGTTTTGAATTCACATGTTGATTGTCAAATTTCAAAATGTGACTATCCGGTGGTCCATCGTATCCTGTGATGTACACTTAATTTACAATACAGGTACGCTATTTGCTATCTTCTGATAGCTCTTGTGGAATTTTGGTATGACCCCAGTGATGGGAAATGTGGAGTAAAAAATAAAATCTTTCCAAAGGTGGTCATGTCACATATCATTTTGAAGCCAATGATGAGTAGACTACAGTACAAGGAATTATTTTGATCTTGGGTCAAACTGAGGGTATGGGGCATGTTAAAAACTGGGCACCAATCTATTGTAACACAACTCCTCCTAGACCATTTCACATAGAAATGTATGATTCAACATATGGCCAGGGATGTACATGACACATTGGAATTTTGATATCAGCTGAAGGGGTGGGGGAAATGGTGGACAGAAAATAAATTTTATCAAATGTGGTCATGTCACATATCATTTTGAAGCTTGTGGTTAGTAGACTACAGTACAACACATTATTTTGTTCTTGAGTCAATCTGCGGGCAGTGTGCAGGAGTCAAATGGGCAATCTAATTCTATATATGTACATGGCTTGGATATTGTTTCTTCACAGAATAGGTAGTCCTGCGCAAACCGGGTCCTGCAGCAGCCGGTTCCTTGGGTAACTTAAAAATGCGGGATATTGCTATCTTCTAATACCTCTTGTCCTGCTAGTTACTTCTCCCGTAGCACCAGGTATAGAACAGTCAAACTGGTTCCATGTTATCAGATTTAGTGTCCAAAGAAATCCCTGATTAACCTGTTTACTGCTGAATGACCAATCATCTAGCTGATTTTGTGACCAGTTTTGTGTATATAGATCTTCTCCAAAACCACCTAGGCGATTGATCAGAAAGACAAGAAATATTATCCAAAGAAGTAAAACGGAATTTCACCAGGTAACTAGATTGTACATGAAGTACAAGAAAAGAATGTCTAGTTCGAGTGCAGGTATTCTTGGAAGCCGTATATCTGTTCATGGAACAGATCTAGTTATTAGGCTTCCAAGAGCGAAGCTCTGGAAGACTAGAGTGATTGTTCTGTTTATTATTATTAGGCTTCCAAGAGCGAAGCTCTGGAAGACTAGAGTGATTGTTCCGTTTATTATTAGGCTTCCAAGAGCGAAGCTCTGGAAGACTAGAGTAATTGTTCCGTTTATTATTATTATTATTATTATTATTATTATTAGGCTTCCAAGAGCGAAGCTCTGGAAGACTAGAGTGATTGTTCCGTTTATTATTATTATTATTAGGCTTCCAAGAGCGAAGCTCTGGAAGACTAGAGTGATTGTTCCGTTTATTATTATTATTATTATTATTATTATTATTATTATTATTCCGCCGCCAGCCATTTCCAGCTAGTAGATTGAACCAAAACTCCGAAACCAGCAGGTCAATCAATACAAGACTCGGAAGCCATGGGCTCGATGCAAACTAGGATCGAAATTAATCAAAGAGAACATGATGCACTCAGGGATTTGGCGGCCATCTTGATGACGTCATAAATGACAAAATAATCTTCTCCTCTGGAACTTCTGAAGCGATCTGGCTAAAATTTGGGGAATTTAATAAGTCAATGGGGACAAGTGAAATTTGTTCGCAAAAACTTGATTGCTCAAACAGTCTCGGCACCGTGGACCAATCAAGTTCGCGGCCATTTTGAACTTTTTTATTTGATGGATTTTGATGGGAAAAATTGCTATACATATGCGCGTTGAGCGTCTGCAGAGTGTGTGTGAAAATGAACGAGATCTAGTTGTAAAGTGCAGAAATATTTAGATTTTAATTTTCCTCTTTATTATGTAGTAGAAGACAGTTTGCTAGAGGCTCTAATAAAATTGATTAATGTGACATTTTATTGTCATTTTATATCTGGTTACCATGGGGGTAACAAATGGCATTTGCTACTGTAAGTGCTCTAGGTAAACATATTAATATAATAGGGATTTAATTGCCATTTAATACCAATTGACAACCTGGCTGATTAGCCCATGAACTTAGTAATGCCAATATAAAACTTGCACTTATTGTAGATGCTAAGGATACATGCTGACTATTTTTCAAAACAATTTGACTAAAAGTTGTTCCTGCCTATTAACCCTTCAACTAGTAAAATAATAGATTTGTATTAACCTTTATACTGCAGAATGCTAACTTTTACTTGGAATCCTTCTAAAAATTGTTCTGAATATTCTCTTTTATCATTATTATTATTATTACTATTCCTCTTCTATCGGCTTCTTTTGAGCCATGGATCCCGGAATGCTATGACCTTTGTCATATCAGCGTGGGCATAGATGACCGAGTGTTTGAAAACTAGAAGATAATCTGTCCATAAACGGCCGAGATATGAACTTCCGAAATTACTACATCAGATATAGCAAAGGTCTAATTTCAGAGGTGTTCCTTAATAGACAGGTTAGATCTGTTACAGTTTCCGCTGTCGAGCAGACTTATGGTGACAACTTTAGATTTCACAGTCCTGTTCCTTGTAGCCGAATGTCCAAGTTTATTTAGCAACATGGTTTGGTAGACTGAGTTGTTTCTTTAAAAATAATTTGGCTGAAGGTCATTGCTGCGGGAGGAACAACTTTCAGTCAAACACATTACAAAAAATTCAACAACATAGATGTCAGAGCACACAATAATATCTTAAATATTTAGGCATCAGCGGAAAAAGGTCAATCTAGTAATAATGATTTTATATAGCTTTCATGATAAAGCTCCATCAGATGGAAATTCAGGCTTGTAGCCAGAAAGATATTTATTACCCAAAGACGAACACGTGCTCTGGCGCCAAAAGAGGGGTGGTGGTATGACGAGAAGCCGTAAGCAACCACCATCTTTTGGTCCAAAACCTCTGCATAGTATAGCGAATAAGTTGTATTAACTGACTATCTGTCTTTAACAACCACTTTTTGATGGACCATACAGTGCCCATTATAAACAGGCTTGAGTGATCTCGCACGCTTAAATGCGCTATTATACTCTTCTCTTAATAGAGCGGATTAGTGATTTAGCTTTTAACACTTTGAACCCTAAAGTGCTAAAATCTTATTTTCCTGATAATACTAGTAGTATTGCTTAAGTTGATGAATGTATTGAAAGAAATTTTACTGGAAACTGTGGCCACAGCCGTCATATATCCCTACCCAAGCCCGCCAACCAGTTTCAGAATCTTATCCATTCAGTTTTCTTGAGTTGACAAATGCGTGGTGTGTTTCAATACTAGAAGCGTGACAGTAAAAGTAGTTCCTGTCTCAATTAGCTAAATCAGTTGGTGACAACTTTAGATTTCACCCTTTACCCCTTCTTCAGCGCATCTGAAATGGTCTTGCGAAATGTCCATTTGCAAACTAAGAGAAGACTATTTATGAAAATTTACAACTGGAATTATTAGCTCGATAACCGAGCCAGTCACTCCAGTGGTAAATTTTCAAAATAGTCTTCTCATGGTCTAGAAATAAATATTTTCCATGAGTTTCTTGAACAAATTAAAAAATTGCAACAGAAAGGCAATCTTAACAGTCTATTTAAAAGAGCTACCATCGCAACTCCTCCTAGCCCATTTCACGCAGAAACTTGAAACTTCTGGTATGATTACACATATGTCCATGGATGTGCATGACACTTTTGAAATTTTGTCATGACGCCAAGGGGGTGGGGACTGTGGGTAAAAAATGTAATTTATGCAAAGGTGGTCATGTCACATATCGTTGTCAAGCCAATGATAAATAGACTACAATACAAGGAATTATTTTTATCTTTGGTCCAACTTAGGGTAGGGGGCGGGGACAAAAGTGGGCACCAATCGATTGTAACGCAACTCGTCCTAGACCATTTCACAGAGACCTTTAAACTTTCAAAAAAATTTTGAAACTAATTTGACTGTTATGTTGCTGCTGCAACAACGCCTGGTGAAATAGTTTCAAAATATTCAACATAATGTTAAAAACATAGGGCCTTAACCCTCTTATGATGAAGCCAGTCAAACTGGCCTCTGCAGGGGTCTTGAGGAGTGTCGATTAGTAGGCCAAGTGAAAACTTTTTCTGAAAATTTACCACTGGAATGACTGGCTCGGTAAGCGAGCCAGTCAGTCCAGTGGCAAAATTTCAAAATACAATTTTTTGGGCCTGCAATAAGACATTCAACAAGAAAATGTTTAGTTTTTTTGACAAGATTTAGTCATTAAAGGGTTAAATGATAAGGACATAGGGCTTACAATTTGTACAATTGATGGACATTATAACCCTGTCTAGCATAGCTAGAAATCGGAGGGCATTGCTGCCAATGAATACCTCTATGTTTTTATGACTGTAATAAATAAACAACAACGCTCGCTAACTGGTCCCATCAGTGGGTGGGGTGATAATTACCCTGCATAGAAAAGGCTAACATTTCAGTTTCTCACTGATCTCAACACAATTATTTATCCAATGATCGATTTAAAAGCGCTTTTATTTCTGAAGATAGTTGTGCTGGAGAACCAACTTAATGTTTTGAAGGAACGTTGACTGAATGTTGTTGCTACCTAAGGAAACAATTACGTTCAGTCAAATTGTTTTTAAGTAACCAGCTAGGGCATTTTTCCAGGAACTGGTGATGAATTGAGCATTGAGCAGGGTTAAATAGATAGTCGGAGAAGTGATATCAATAAACGTCCAAATGCAAAATTAACCCGTTTCCTTCTAGCAGGGCTGAAGAAACTAGTGAAATTATGCCACAACTGCTTGTATGTAGTGAAACAAGACTGGATTTTTGTGAGAAATCTTGTAGCCTGCTTGACAATTATCGTATTGTTTGTTGAAACCTGTTGCTATTTGGGTAGCAGTAACTTTCAGTCATGAGTATTTATCTGTAGGGAACTGAAATATTTAATATGATGATTGTCCGAGTTTGTTTACATTTCTCTCAGCGTATATAACGAGTTGTTGCTTCGCCGCCCATTCACTCACCACCCACCACCGTATGTAATGCTATTTTGTCACATGTAATGAAGCCACTCTATTTTGCGTCAAAGTAAAATAGCCATTATGGAGTTTGTTTGGACAATTATGTTGCTGGAATGAGTTGCTAAATTGTTGCTATCAATTCAGTCGCAATGGCCGGAATTCAATAAGGATGATTAAACCAGGTTTAGCTTTATTAGTTTTATAGATAGGGCGATATCTCCAACTTTTCATTGTTTGAGAGCTAGGTCACGCCCGTGCAAGAGGTGTAGCCTAAATTAAGTTTTAAATAATTGCCCGTGTTCTATGTCTATTCAGCGCCATGCCCAATTTGGCCGGGTTGTAGCCTAAGAGCAGAGGCTGATATTCCTTCCACGCTTGGACAATCTGTATTAGTGAGAGAACTCAAAGCCGATGGTATGATTTTGTCCAAATTGCGCCGTAGATTGGAATTTATATAGTCAATGATAGTATTTAATTATGTACCTATGATCATTCCGTTGCTGAATTATGTTGCAAAAACAAAACACCGGCATTATTTTTAGAGGTCCAATTTGGTAGTTTGTTCATTAATGAAGCTAGTCAATTTGGGTTGTTTTTGGCTCTTGATCATGAAAGGGTCTGTATTGCAAACTACTTGTACACTGCCGTTAATAAAGAAGTATGCGCCTGTACCGCAATTCTGGCTAACCTAAGGTGCACATAAAATTAACCCACCAATTTCGATTGTCCCCTACACATTTTGTGCCTGTTCTTTAAATTATAGTGTTCCAATGTTCCTTTTTGATGATGATGTTGCGGAATGTTGTTGCTCTCGGGCACAGCAGCAGCGTCTTAGCAACTGGGAATTCAGAAGCATTGGCCACGCTGTTTAAAGGGTGGGACAAATTGGGTATCTTTGAAATCTGCAATCAAATGTCATGACATTTTAAATAGGCAAGGCTGTTCATTTTGACGTTGCAAGATCATACACATATATCAATGTATTAGCTCATGTTGGTGCATGCATTTTGCACTCGGTACCATTCCATCTTGTGTCATCATACAATAGGATCACATTATAATATAATACAGAGAGAGAGAGGACGGCATTGAGGGAAGGCGGGAGAGGATGGCAGGAGGGAGGGATTGAGGGAAGGGAGAAGGGTAGGAGCAGGAGACGGAGGGGAGTGAGGGTGGAGAGACAGAGAGGATAATGTTTCGAAAATAGTCTTCTTTCGATATGCATACGGACATTTTCCAAGACTACCACAGAAGCCGTTTTGGGCAGCGTAAGCGTTAAAGAGTTAGCTAGATAGATAGAGTTATTACACAATAACCAATTGACCTTTGAGTGAATACAATGCTATTTATTATGCATTGCATGGCGGACAAATTATTTGCATTGTGTCCACACAGATGTCGCAACCCCCTCCTCCGACACCCCCACCCCATAAACACACACTTGCAGTGCGCGCATGCTTTGTATGTGGATAACTATTACAAATGTGGTGGAAAAAGTACTATAATATATGCTGACATTTACTCCTTTATTGACCAAGTTTAGTCAATGAAAACATTGTTATTGAAGGCAGCAACGGGGTTCACTAGAACATAGATGCCGATGTTTGTTGATGGTGGTTTTTAAGCATTAGCGGTCAATTGCCGTATAGGACCACTTGACCTTTATTACGGGTTGTTTAAAAAACCCAGCTATTGGTGATTGGTTCTTAACTATTAGCGGCGCAATTATTGCATATGACCCCATATCTAAGTGGACCACTTGAGTTGTGATTCTAAGAACACATTGCTATTCCTGCATAGGACCACCCATCTAAGCGATTATTTAGCCTAATGCATAGGAATACCTATCTAAGGTAGACCACTTGAGTTTTATTGATAACCGCCACGCATATATACGGTTGAAACGAGTCAGAGGGAGAGGGAGGAGAGAGAGAGAGAGAGAGGGGGGAAGGGTGTGGGGCGGTGGGGGGGGGGGGTAGTTGAAGGGACGAGGGAGATAGCGTTGCATCAACTATGTGATGATATAGAATATATCATATTGTTCCAGCCCTAATATGTCTACAATTGCTAACCACAACATGTTTTTGTTGCAACAGTCATGTTCTAACGCTATGAAATACTAAACGATATCAGTTGCGTGTTGCTATTCCTGCTAGTTGATGAAAAATTACTACAATTACATAACGCATAGCAGCATTTGAAAGCAGCATTTGAACGCGAAACTTACATAAATTCTGGTAATATTTGGATAAATCACTCTGTTTCAGCCTTACTAACTTTGCAAGGACTAGTAACAAGAGGTTTGTGATGCAAGGGTCGTATTCAGAGGTGTACACATACTAAGACAGCTGAGATATGTCTTACAATTGTTACTAGTTCATTAATTATTAATACGATTACATAGCGTGCTTGGCACATGCAACTTGTAAAAATTAGCGGAAATTAAGGAAAAGATCGCTATGTTCCAGCATTAATAACGTTTCAACGGCCACTAGCAACAGCTTTCTGTTGCATGGCTGGTGTTCATAGATTATGAAATACTAAGAAACTCGAGTTTTGCTTTGCTACTTCTATTAATTAATTAATTATTAATACGCTTGCATAGCGTGTTGAATGTGATAATTGTAAAAAAAATACAGGAAAATATTGAATATTATGGAAGTGGACCACTTGAATTTTGTTGATGGCGATTCTCAAATACAGGGCTCTTAGAGACAGTAACAATTTTCGCTAAGACGGCGATGCTGATGTATGATGACGGTGGTTCTTAGCTCAAATACGTTCTATGACCGCCTCTGTAAGTGAACCGCTTGAGTGGTGGTTCTCAAACCCATTGCTATTACAGTATAGGACCCTACATCTACGCACTTAATTAGCCTAATGCATTAGACTACCTATCTAAGGTGGACCACTTGAGTCTTATTGGTGATGCTTCTAAAAAACATTGCTATTTGTGGTTATTGTGAAACATGTTGCATCTTAAACCAGCCATGGATCCCGGAATGCTATGACCTTTGTCATATCAGCGTGGGCATAGATGAACGAGTGTTTGAAAACTAGAAGATAATCTGTCCATAAACGTCCGAGATATGAACTTCCGAAATTACTACATCAGATATAGCAAAGGTCTAATTTCAGAGGTGTTCCTTAATAGACAGGTTAGATCTGTTACAGTTTCCACCGTCGAGCAGATTTATGGTGACAACTTTAGATTTCACACTCCTGTTCCTTGTAGCCGAATGTCCAAGTTTATTTAGCAACATGGTTTGGTAGACTGAGTTGTTTCTTTAAAAATAATTTGACTGAAGGTCATTGCTGCGGGAGGAACAACTTTCAGTCAAACACATTACAAAAAATTCAACAACATAGATGTCAGAGCACACAATAATATCTTAAATATTTAGGCATCAGCGGAAAAGAGGTCAATCTAGTAATAATGATTTTATATAGCTTTCATGATAAAGCTCCATCAGATGGATATTCAGGCTTATAACCAGGAAGATATTTATTACCCAAAGACGAACACGTGCTCTGGCGCCAAAAGATGGTTATTCTTTAAAAGGGGTGGTGGTATGACGAGAAGCCGTAAGCAACCACCATCTTTTGGTTAAAAAACTCTGCATAGTATAGCGAATAAGTTGTATTAACTGACTATCTGTCTTTAACAACCACTTTTTGATGGACCATACAGTGCCCATTAAAAACAGGCTTGAGTGATCTTGCACACTTAAATGCGCTATTATACTCTTCTCTTAATACAGCGGATTAGTGATTTAGCTTTTAACACTTTGAACCCTAAAGTGCTAAAGTCTTGTTTTCCTGATAATACTAGAAGTATTGTGTAAGTTGATGAATGTATTGAAAGAGATGTGACTGGAAACTGTGGCCACAGCCGTCATATATCCCTACCCAAGCCCTCCAACCAGTTTCAGAATCTTATCTATTCAGTTTTCTTGAATTGACAAATGCGTGGCGTGGCGTGTTTCAATACTAGAAGCGTGACAGTAAAAGTAGTTCCTGTCTCAATTAGCTACATCAGTTGGTGACAACTTTAGATTTCACCCTTTACCCCTTCTTCAGTGCATCTGAAATGGTCTTGCGAAATGTCCATTTGCAAACTAAGAGAAGACTATTTATGAAAGTTTACAACTGGAATGATTAGCTCGATAACTGAGCCAGTCACTCCAGTGGTAAACTTTCAAAATAGTCTTCTCTTGGTCTAGAAATGGATATTTTCCATGAGAAAATTTAAATTTTCTTGAACAAATTTAAAAATTGGAACAGAAAGGCAATCTTAACAGTCTATTTAAAAGAGCTACCATCGCAACTCCTCCTAGCCCATTTCACGCAGAAACTTGAAACTTCTGGTATGATTACACATATGGCCATGGATGTGCATGGAACTTTTGAAAGTTTGTCATGACGCCAAGGGGTGGGGACTGTGGGTAAAAAATTTAATTTATGCAAAGGTGGTCATGTCACATATCATTGTCAAGCCAATGATGAATAGACTACAATACAAGGAATTATTTTTATCTTGGGTCCAACTTAGGGTAGGGGGCGGGGACACAAGTGGGTACCAATCGATTGTAACGCAACTCGTCCTAGACCATTTCACAGAGACCTTTAAACCTTCGGTATGATTACACATATTGCGAGGAATGTGCATGGCACTTTTGAAATTTTGTCATGACCGCAGGGGGTGGGGACTGTGAGTCAAAAATTTAATTTATCCAAACATGGTCATGTCACATATCATTTTGAAGGCAATGCTGAGTAGACTACAGTACAAGGAACTCTTTCGATCTTGGGTCTAACTGAGGGTAGTGGGGATCAAAAGTGGGCACCAATCGATTGTTACACAACTCCTCCTAGATCATTTCACATAGAAGCTTGAAACTTTTGGTATCATTGCACATATGGACAGGGATTTGCATGGCACTTTTGGAATTTTATCATGAACCCCAGGGTGTGGGGACTGTGGGTAAAACATTTAATTTATCCAAAGGTGGTCATGTCACATATCATGTTCAAGCCAACGATGAGTAGACAACAATACAAGGAATTATTTTGATCTTGCGTCAAACTGAGGGTATAGGGCGGGGTCAAAGGTGGGCACAAATCAATTGTCATTCAACCCCTAGAG
The DNA here is from genome assembly GCA_034401795.1 of Chaetoderma sp. LZ-2023a. Lineage (NCBI taxonomy): Eukaryota > Metazoa > Mollusca > Caudofoveata > Chaetodermatida > Chaetodermatidae > Chaetoderma > Chaetoderma sp. LZ-2023a. The sequence goes on from CM067369.1 coordinate 31,383,674, forward strand.
CATTTGACATCTAAATATGTATTATGCTGATTGGGTTTTTTAATGTTTCTTCTTTTATCAGACTATGAACTTTGCTTATGTTTGGACCATTTGCCAGTTGTCATTAAATGACTTCACGTTACTCCTGGGCAGATAAGCTTTATGGTTCAGTCTCCAAGCTATGCTTTCCCAATGGGTAGTACCAACGGTGTTTTGAATTCACATGTTGATTGTCAAATTTCAAAATGTGACTATCCGGTGGTCCATCATATCCTGTGATGTACAATTAATATACAGTACAGGTCAGCTATTTGCTATCTTCTGATAGGTCTTGTGGAATTTTGGTATGACCCCAGTGATGGGAAATGTGGAGTAAAAAATAAAATCTTTCCAAAGGTGGTCATGTCACATATCATTTTGAAGTCAATGATGAGTAGACTACAGTACAAGGAATTATTTTGATCTTGGGTCAAACTGAGGGTATGGGGCAGGGTAAAAAGTGGGCACCAATCAATTGTAACACAACTCCTCCTAGACCATTTCACATAGAAATGTATGATTCAACATATGGCCAGGGATGTGCATGACACATTGGAATTTTGATATCAGCTGAAATGGTGGGCAGAAAATAAATTTGATCAAATGTGGTCATGTCACATCATTTTGAAGCTTGTGGTTAGTAGACTACAGTACAACACATTATTTTGTTCTTGAGTCAATCTGCAGGCAGTGAGCAGGAGTCAAATGGGCAATCTAATTCTATATATGTACATGGCTTGGATATTGTTTCTTCACAGAATAGGTAGTCCTGCGCAGACCGGGTCCTGCCGCAGCCGGTTCCTTGGGTAACTTAAAAATGCGGGGATATTGCTATCTTCTAATACCTCTTGTCCTGCTAGTTACTTCTCCCGTAGCACCAGGTATAGAACAGTCAAACTGGTTCCATGTTATCAGATTTAGTGTCCAAAGAGATCCATGATTAACCTGTTTACTGCTGAATGACCAATCATCTAGCTGATTTTGTGACCAGTTTTGTGTATATAGATCTTCTCCAAAACCACCTAGGCGATTGCTCAGAAAGACAAGAAATATTATCTAAAGAAGTAAAACGGAATTTCACCACATAATTGGATTGTACATGAAGTACAAGAAAAGAATGTCTAGTTCGAGTGCAGCTATTCTTGGAAGCCGTATATCTGTTCATGGAACAGATCTAGTTATTATTATTATTATTATTATTATTATTCCGCCGCCAGCCATTTCCAGCAAGTAGATTGAACCAAATCTCCGAAACCAGCAGGTCAATCAATACAAGACTCGGCAGCTATGGTCTAGATGCCAACTAGGATCGAAATTAATCAAAGAGAACATGATGCACTCATGGATTTGGCGGCCATCTTGATGACGTCATAAATGACAAAATAATCTTCTCCTCTGGAACTTATGAAGCGATCTGGCTAAAATTTGGGGAATATAATAAGTCAATGGCGGCAAGTGAAATTTGTTCGCAAAAACTTGATTGGTCAAACAGTCTCGGCACCGTGGACCAATCAAGTTCGGGGCCATTTTGAACTTTTATTTGATGGATTTTGATGGGAAAAATTGCTATACATATGCTAGTTGACCGTCTGCAGAGTGTGTTTGAAAATGAACGAGATCTAGTTGTAAAGTGCAGAAATATTTAGATTTTAATTTTCCTCTTTATTATGTAGTAGAAGACAGTTTGCTAGAGGCTCTAATAAAGATGATTAATGTGACATTTTATTGTCATTTTATATCTGGTTACCATGGGGGTAACAAATGGCATTTGCTACTGTAAGTGCTCTAGGTAAACATATTAATATAATAGGGATTTAATTGCCATTTAATACCAATTGACAACCTGGCTGATTAGCCCATGAACTTAGTAATGCCAATATAAAACTTGCACTTATTGTAGATGCTAAGGATACATGCTGACTATTTTTCAAAACAATTTGACTGAAAGTTGTTCCTGCCTATTAACCCTTCAACTAGTAAAATAATAGATTGCTATTAACCTTTATACTGCAGAATGCTAACTTTTACTTGGAATCCTTCTAAAAATTGTTCTGATTATTCTCTTTTATCATTATTATTATTATTACTATTCCTCTTCTATCGGCTTCTTTTGAGCCATGGATCCCGGAATGCTATGACCTTTGTCATATCAGCGTGGGCATAGATGAACGAGTGTTTGAAAACTAGAAGATAATCTGTCCATAAACGGCCGAGATATGAACTTCCGAAATTACTACATCAGATATAGCAAAGGTCTAATTTCAGAGGTGTTCCTTAATAGACAGGTTAGATCTGTTACAGTTTCCACTGTCGAGCAGATTTATGGTGACAACTTTAGATTTCACACTCCTGTTCCTTGTAGCCGAATGTCCAAGTTTATTTAGCAACATGGTTTGGTAGACTGAGTTGTTTCTTTAAAAATAATTAGACTGAAGGTCATTGCTGCGGGAGGAACAACTTTCAGTCAAACACATTACAAAAAATTCAACAACATAGATGTCAGAGCACACAATAATATCTTAAATATTTAGGCATCAGCGGAAAAGAGGTCAATCTAGTAATAATCATTTTATATAGCTTTCATGATAAAGCTCCATCAGATGGATATTCAGGCTTATAACCAGGAAGATATTTATTACCCAAAGACGAACACGTGCTCTGGCGCCAAAAGATGGTTATTCTTTAAAAGGGGTGGTGGTATGACGAGAAGCCGTAAGCAACCACCATCTTTTGGTTCAAAAACCCTGCATAGTATAGCGAATAAGTTGTATTAACTGACTATCTGTCTTTAACAACCACTTTTTGATGGACCATACAGTGCCCATTATAAACAGGCTTGAGTGATCTTGCACACTTAAATGCGCTGTTATACTCTTCTCTTAATAGAGCGGATTAGTGATTTAGCTTTTAACACTTTGAACCCTAACGTGCTAAAATCTTGTTTTCCTGATAATACTAGAAGTATTGTGTAAGTTGATGAATGTATTGAAAGAGATGTGACTGGAAACTGTGGCCACAGCCGTCATATATCCCTACCCAGGCATCCAACCAGTTTCAGAATGTTATCTATTCAGTTTTCTTGAATTGACAAATGCATGGCGTGGCGTGTTTCAATACTAGAAGCGTGACAGTAAAAGTAGTTCCTGTCTCAATTAGCTACATCAGTTGGTGACAACTTTAGATTTCACCCTTTACCCCTTCTTCAGTGCATCTGAAATGGTCTTGCGAAATGTCCATTTGCAAACTAAGAGAAGACTATTTATGAACGTTTACAACTGGAATGATTAGATCGATAACTGAGCCAGTCACTCCAGTGGTAAACTTTCAAGATAGTCTTCTCTTGGTCTAGAAATGGATATTTTCCATGAGAAAATTTAAATTTTCTTGAACAAATTAAAAAATTGGAACAGAAAGGCAATCTTAACAGTCTATTTAAAAAAGCTACCATCGCAACTCCTCCTAGCCCATTTCACGCAGAAACTTGAAACTTCTGGTATGATTACACATATGGCCACGGCTGTGCATGGAACTTTTGAAAGTTTGTCATGACGCCAAGGGGTGGGGACTGTGGGTAAAAAATTTAATTTATGCAAAGGTGGTCATGTCACATATCATTGTCAAGCCAATGATGAATGGACTACAATACAAGGAATTATTTTTATCTTGGGTCCAACTTAGCGTAGGGGCGGGGACACAAGTGGGCACCAATCGATTGTAACGCAACTCGTCCTAGACCATTTCACAGAGACCTTTAAACCTTCGGTATGATTACACATGTTGCGAGGAATGTGCATGGCACTTTTGAAATTTTGTCATGACCGCAGGGGGTGGGGACTGTGAGTCAAAAATTTAATTTATCCAAACATGGTCATGTCACATATCATTTTGAAGCCAATGATGAGTAGACTACAGTACAAGGAATTATTTCGATCTTGGGTCTAACCGAGGGTAGTGGGGATCAAAAGTGGGCACCAATCGATTGTTACACAACTCCTCCTAGACCATTTCACATAGAAGCGTGAAACTTTTGGTATCATTGCACATATGGACAGGGATTTGCATGACACTTGGAATTTTGGCATGACCCCAAAGGTCATGTTGCATATCATTTTCAAGCCGATGGTAAGTAGTCTACAGTACAAGGAATTATTTTGATCTTGGGTCAAACTGAGGGTGGGAGGCGGGGTCAAAATTTCAAAAGTGGGCACCAATCAAATGTAATGCAACTCCTCCTAGACCTCTTCAGATAGAAACTAGAAACTTTGGAGAAGATTGCACATCTGGCCAGTGATTTGCATGACACTTTAAATTATATCATGAACCCCAGGGTGTGGGGACTGTGGGTAAAAAATTTAATTTATCCAAAGGTGGTCATGTCACATATCATTTTCAGGCCAACGATGAGTAGACAACAATACAAGGAATTATTTTGAACTTGCGTCAAACTGAGGGTATAAGGCGGGGTCAAAGGTAAGCACAAATCGATTGTCATGCAACTCCTAGAGCATTTGACATCTAAATATGTATTATACTGATTGTTTTTTAAAATGTTTCTTCTTTTTTCAGACTATGAACTTTAATTATGTTTGGACCATTTGCCAGTTGTCATTAAATGACTTCACGTTACTCCTGGGCAGATAAGCTTTATGGTTCAGTCTCCAAGCTATGCTTGCCCAATGGGTAGTACCACCGGTGTTTCGAATTCACATGTTGATTGTCAAATTTCAAAATGTGACTATCCGGTGGTCCATCATATCCTGTGATGTACAATTAATATACAGTACAGGTCAGCTATTTTCTATATTCTGATAGGTCTTGTGGAATTTTGGTATGACCCCAAGTGATGGGAAATGTGGAGTAAAAAATAAAATTTTTCCAAAGGTGGTCATGTCACATATCATTTTGAAGCTTGTAGTTAGTAGACTATAGTACAACACATTATTTTGTTCTTGAGTCAATCTGCGGGCAGTGAGCAGGAGTCAAATGGGCAATCTAATTCTATATATGTACATGGCTTGGATATTGTTTCTTCACAGAATAGTTAGTCCTGCGCAGACCGGGTCCTGCAGCAGCCGGTTCCTCGGGTAACTTAAAAATGCAAGATATTGCTATCTTCTAATACCTCTTGTCCTGCTAGTTACTTCTCCCAAAGCACCAGGTATAGAACAGTAAAACTGGTTCCATGTTACCAGATTTATTGTCCAAAGAAATCCCTGATTAACCTGTTTACTGCTGAATGACCAATCATCTAGCTGATTTTGTGACCAGTTTTGTGTATATAGATCTTCTCCAAAACCAGCTAGGCAATTGATCAGAAAGACAAGAAATATTATCTAAAGAAGTTCTAGAAAAACGGAATTTCACAAGATAACTATATTGTACATGAAGTACCAGAAAAGAATCTCTAGTTTGAGTGCAGGTATTGTTGGAAGCCGTATATCTGTTCCTGGAACAGATCTAGTTATTATTATTATTATTATTCCGCCGCCAGCCATTTCCAGCAAGTAGATTGAACCAAAACTCCGAAACCAGCAGGTCAATTAATACAAGACTCGGCAGCCATGGTCTAGATGCCAACTAGGATCGAAATTAATCAAAGAGAACATGATGCACTCAGGGATTTGGCGGCCATCTTGATGACGTCATAAATGACAAAATAATCTTCTCCTCTGGAACTTCTGAAGCGATCTGGCTAAAATTTGGGAAATATAATAAGTCAATGGCGGCAAGTGAAATTTGTTCTCAAAAACTTGATTGCTCAAACAGTCTCGGCACCGTGGACCAATCAATTTCGCGGCCATTTTGAACTTTTTTATTTGATGGATTTTGATGGGAAAAATTGCTATACATATGCTAGTTGACCGTCTGCAGAGTGTGTGTGAAAATGAACGAGATCTAGTTGTAAAGTGCAGAAATATTTAGATTTTAATTTTCCTCTTTATTATGTAGTAGAAGACAGTTTGCTAGAGGCTCTAATAAAAATGAGTAATGTGACATTTTATTGTCATTTTATATCTGGTTACCATGGGGGTAACAAATGGCATTTGCTACTGTAAGTGCTCTAGGTAAACATATTAATATAATAGGGATTTAATTGCCATTTAATACCAATTGACAACCTGGCTGATTAGCCCATGAACTTAGTAATGCCAATATAAAACTTGCACTTATTGTAGATGCTAAGGATACATGCTGACTATTTTTCAAAACAATTTGACTGAAAATTGTTCCTGCCTATTAACCCTTCAACTAGTAAAATAATAGATTGGTATTAACCTTTATACTGCAGAATGCTAACTTTTACTTGGAATCCTTCTAAAAATTGTTCTGATTATTCTCTTTTATCATTATTATTATTATTACTATTCCTCTTCTATCGGCTTCTTTTGAGCCATGGATCCCGGAATGCTATGACCTTAGTCATATCAGCGTGGGCATAGATGAACGAGTGTTTGAAAACTAGAAGATAATCTGTCCATAAACGGCCGAGATATGAACTTCCGAGATTACTACATCAGATATAGCAAAGGTCTAATTTCAGAGGTGTTCCTTAATAGACAGGTTAGATATGTTACAGTTTCCGCTGTCGAGCAGACTTATGGTGACAACTTTAGATTTCACACCCCTGTTCCTTGTAGCCGAATGTCCAAGTTTATTTAGCAACATGGTTTGGTAGACTGAGTTGTTTCTTTAAAAATAATTTGGCTGAAGGTCATTGCTGCGGGAGGAACAACTTTCAGTCAAACACATTACAAAAAATTCAACAACATAGATGTCAGCGCACACAATAATATCTTAAATATTTAGGCATCAGCGGAAAAAGGTCAATCTAGTAATGATGATTTTCTATAGCTTTCATGATAAAGCTCCATCAGATGGAAATTCAGGCTTGTAGCCAGAAAGATATTTATTACCCAAAGACGAACACGTGCTCTGGCGCCAAAAGATGGTTATTCTTTAAAAGGGGTGGTGGTATGACGAGAAGCCGTAAGCAACCACCATCTTTTGGTCCAAAACCTCTGCATAGTATAGCGAATAAGTTGTATTAACTGACTATCTGTCTTTAACAACCACTTTTTGATGGACCATACAGTGCCCATTATAAACAGGCTTGAGTGATCTTGCACGCTTAAATGCGCTATTATACTCTTCTCTTAATAGAGCGGATTAGTGATTTAGCTTTTAACACTTTGAACCCTAAAGTGCTAAAATCTTATTTTCCTGATAATACTAGTAGTATTGCTTAAGTTGATGAATGTATTGAAAGAAATTTTACTGGAAACTGTGGCCACAGCCATCATATATCCCTACCCAAGCCCGCCAACCAGTTTCAGAATCTTATCCATTCAGTTTTCTTGAGTTGACAAATGCGTGGTGTGTTTCAATACTAGAAGCGTGACAGTAAAAGTAGTTCCTGTCTCAATTAGCTAAATCAGTTGGTGACAACTTTAGATTTCACCCTTTACCCCTTCTTCAGCGCATCTGAAATGGTCTTGCGAAATGTCCATTTGCAAACTAAGAGAAGACTATTTATGAAAATTTACAACTGGAATTATTAGCTCGATAACCGAGACAGTCACTCCAGTGGTAAATTCTCAAAATAGTCTTCTCATGGTCTAGAAATAAATATTTTCCATGAGTTTCTTGAACAAATTAAAAAATTGCAACAGAAAGGCAATCTTAACAGTCTATTTAAAAGAGCTACCATCGCAACTCCTCCTAGCCCATTTCACGCAGAAACTTGAAACTTCTGGTATGATTACACATATGTCCATGGATGTGCATGGCACTTTTGAAATTTTGTCATGACGCCAAGGGGGTGGGGACTGTGGGTAAAAAATGTAATTTATGCAAAGGTGGTCATGTGATATATCGTTGTCAAGCCAATGATAAATAGACTACAATACAAGGAATTATTTTTATCTTGGGTCCAACTTAGGGTAGGGGGTGGGGACAAAAGTGGGCACCAATCGATTGTAACGCAACTCGTCCTAGACCATTTCACAGAGACCTTTAAACTTTCCAAAATATTTTGAAACTAATTTGACTGTATGTTGCTGCTGCAACAACGCCTGGTGAAATAGTTTCAAAATATTCAACATAATGTTAAAAACATAGGGCCTTAACCCTCTTATGATGAAGCCAGTCAAACTGGCCTCTGCAGGGGTCTTGAGGAGTGTCGATTAGTAGGCCAAGTGAAAACTTTTTCTGAAAATTTACCACTGGAATGACTGGCTCGGTAAGCGAGCCAGTCAGTCCAGTGGCAAAATTTCAAAATACAATTTTTTGGGCCTGCAATAAGACATTCAACAAGAAAATGTTTAGTTTTTTTGACAAGATTTAGTCATTAAAGGGTTAAATGATAAGGACATAGGGCTTACAATTTGTACAATTGATGGACATTATAACCATGTCTAGCATAGTTAGAAATCGGAGGGCATTGCTGGCGATGAATACCTGTATGTTTTTATGACTGTAATAAATAAACAACAAAACTCGCTAACTGGTCCCATCAGTGGGTGGGGTGATAATTACCATGCATAGAAAAGGCTAGCATTTCAGTTTCTCACTGATCTCAACACAATTATTTATCCAATGATCGATTTAAAAGCGCTTTTATTTCTGAAGATAGTTGTGCTGGAGAACCAACTTAATGTTTTGAAGGAACGTTGACTGAATGTTGTTGCTACCTAAGGAAACAATTACGTTCAGTCAAATTGTTTTTAAGTAACCAGCTAGGGCATTTTTCCAGGAACTGGTGATGAATTGAGCATTGAGCAGGGTTAAATAGATAGTCGGAGAAGTGATATCAATAAACGTCCAAATGCAAAATTAACCCGTTTCCTTCTAGCAGGGCTGAAGAAACTAGTGAAATTATGCCACAACTGCTTGTATGTAGTGAAACAAGACTGGATTTTTGTGAGAAATCTTGTAGCCTGCTTGACAATTATCGTATTGTTTGTTGAAACCTGTTGCTATTTGGGTAGCAGTAACTTTCAGTCATGAGTATTTATCTGTAGGGAACTGAAATATTTAATATGATGATTGTCCGAGTTTGTTTACATTTCTCTCAGCGTATATAACGAGTTGTTGCTTCGCCGCCCATTCACTCACCACCCACCCCCGTATGTAATGCTATTTTGTCACATGTAATGAAGCCACTCTATTTTGCGTCAAAGTAAAATAGCCATTATGGAGTTTGTTTGGACAATTATGTTGCTGGAATGAGTTGCTAAATTGTTGCTATCAATTCAGTCGCATTGGCCGGAATTCAATAAGGATGATTAAACCAGGTTTAGCTTTATTAGTTTTATAGATAGGGCGATATCTCCAACTTTTCATTGTTTGAGAGCTAGGTCACGCCCCGTGCAAGAGGTGTAGCCTAAATTAAGTTTTAAATAATTGCCCGTGTTCTATGTCTATTCAGCGCCATGCCCAATTTGGCCGGGTTGTAGCCTAAGCGCAGAGGCTGATATTCCTCCACGCTTGGACAATCTGTATTAGTGAGAGAACTCAAAGCCGATGGTATGATTTTGTCCAAATTGCGCCGTAGATTGGAATTTATATAGTCAATGATAGTATTTAATTATGTACCTATGATCATTCCGTTGCTGAATTATGTTGCAAAAACAAAACACCGGCATTATTTTTAGAGGTCCAATTTGGTAGTTTGTTCATTAATGAAGCTAGTCAATTTGGGTTGTTTTTGGCTCTTGATCATGAAAGGGTCTGTATTGCAAACTACTTGTACACTGCCGTTAATAAAGAAGTGTGCGCCTGTACCGCAATTCTGGCTAACCTAAGGTGCACATAATATTAACCCACCAATTTCGATTGTCCCCTACACATTTTGTGGCTGTTCTTTAAATTATAGTGTTCCAATGTTTCTTTTTGATGATGATGTTGCGGAATGTTGTTGCTCTCGGGCACAGCAGCAGCATCTTAGCAACCGGGAATTCAGAAGCATTGGCCACGCTGTTTAAAGGGTGGGACAAATTGGGTATTTTTAAAATCTGCAATCAAATGTCATGACATTTTAAATAGGCAAGGCTGTTCATTTTGACGTTGCAAGATCATACACATATATCAATGTATTAGCTCATGTTGGTGCATGCATTTTGCACTCGGTACCATTCCATCTTGTGTCATCATACCATAGGATCACATTATAATATAATACAGAGAGAGAGAGGACGGCATTGAGGGAAGGCGGGAGAGGATGGCAGGAGGGAGGGATTGAGGGAAGGGAGAAGGGTAGGAGCAGGAGACGGAGGGGAGTGAGGGTGGAGAGACAGAGAGGATAATGTTTCAAAAATAGTCTTCTTTCGATATGCATACGGACATTTTCCAAGACTACCACAGAAGCCGTTTTGGGCAGCGTAAGCGTTAAAGAGTTAGCTAGGTAGATAGAGTTATTACACAATAGGCAATTGACCTTTGAGTGAATACAATGCTATTTATTATGCATTGCATGGCGGACAAATTATTTGCATTGTGTCCACACAGATGTCGCAAGCCCCTCCTCCGACATCCCCACCCCATAAACACACACTTGCAGTGCGCGCATGCTTTGTATGTGGATAACTATTACAAATGTGGTGGAAAAAGTACTATAATATATGCTGACATTTACTCCTTTATTGACCAAGTTTAGTCAATGAAAACCTTGTTATTGAAGGCAGCAACAGCGTTCACTAGAACATAGATGCCGATGTTTGTTGATGGTGGTTTTTAAGTATTAGCGGTCAATTGCCGTATAGGACCACTTGACCTTTATTACGGGTTGTTTAAAAAACCCAGCTATTGGTGATTGGTTCTTAACTATTAGCGGCGCAATTATTGCATATGACCCCATATCTAAGTGGACCACTTGAGTTGTGATTCTAAGAACACATTGCTATTCCTGCATAGGACCACCCATCTAAGAGATTATTTAGCCTATTGCATAGGAATACCTATCTAAGGTAGACCACTTGAGTTTTATTGATAACCGCCATGCATATATACGGTTGAAACGAGTCATAGGGAGAGGGAGGAGAGAGAGAGAGAGAGAGAGGGGGGGGAAGGGTGTGGGGCGGGGGGGGGGGTAGTTGAAGGGACGAGGGAGATAGCGTTGCATCAACTATGTGATGATATAGAATATATCATATTGTTCCAGCCCTAATACGTCTACAATTGCTAACCGCAACATGTTTTTGTTGCAACAGTCATGTTCTAACGCTATGAAATACTAAACGATATCAGTTGCGTGTTGCTATTCCTGCTAGTTGATGAAAGATTACTACAATTACATAACGCATAGCAGCATTTGAAAGCAGCATTTGAACGCGAAACTTACATAAATTCTGGTAATATTTGGATAAATCACTCTGTTTCAGCCTTAATAACTTTGCAAGGACTAGTAACAAGAGGTTTGTGTTGCAAGGGTCGTATTCAGAGGTGTACACATACTAAGACAGCTGAGATATGTCTTACAATTGTTACTAGTTCATTAATTATTAATACGATTACATAGCGTGCTTGGCACATGCAACTTGTAAAAATTAGCGGAAATTAAGGAAAAGATCGCTATGTTCCAGCATTAATAACGTTTCAACGGCCACTAGCAACAGCTTTCCGTTGCATGGCTGGTGTTCATAGATTATGAAATACTAAGAAACTCGAGTTTTGCTTTGCTACTTCTATTAATTAATTAATTATTAATACGCTTGCATAGCGTGTTGAATGTGATAATTGTAAAAAAAATACAGGAAAATATTGAATATTATGGAAGTGGACCACTTGAATTTTGTTGATGGCGATTCTCAAATACAGGGCTCTTAGAGACAGTAACCATTTTCGCTAAGACGGCGATGCTGATGTATGATGACGTGGTTCTTAGCTCAAATACGTTCTATGACCGCCTCTGTAAGTGAACCGCTTGAGTGGTGGTTCTCAAACCCATTGCTATTACAGTATAGGACCCTACATCTACGCACTTAATTAGCCTAATGCATTAGACTACCTATCTAAGGTGGACCACTTGAGTCTTATTGGTGATGCTTCTAAAAAACATTGCTATTTGTGGTTATTGTGAAACATGTTGCATCTTAAACCAGCCATGGATCCCGGAATGCTATGACCTTTGTCATATCAGCGTGGGCATAGATGAACGAGTGTTTGAAAACTAGAAGATAATCTGTCCATAAACGGCCGAGATATGAACTTCCGAAATTACTACATCAGATATAGCAAATGTCTAATTTCAGAGGTGTTCCTTAATAGACAGGTTAGATCTGTTACAGTTTCCGCCGTCGAGCAAATTTATGGTGACAACTTTAGATTTCACACTCCTGTTCCTTGTAGCCGAATGTCCAAGTTTATTTAGCAACATGGTTTGGTAGACTGAGTTGTTTCTTTAAAAATAATTTGACTGAAGGTCATTGCTGCGGGAGGAACAACTTTCAGTCAAACACATTACAAAAAATTCAACAACATAGATGTCAGAGCACACAATAATATCTTAAATATTTAGGCATCAGCGGAAAAGAGGTCAATCTAGTAATAATGATTTTATATAGCTTTCATGATAAAGCTCCATCAGATGGATATTCAGGCTTATAACCAGGAAGATATTTATTACCCAAAGACGAACACGTGCTCTGGCGCCAAAAGATGGTTATTCTTTAAAAGGGGTGGTGGTATGACGAGAAGCCGTAAGCAACCACCATCTTTTGGTTAAAAAACTCTGCATAGTATAGCGAATAAGTTGTATTAACTGACTATCTGTCTTTAACAACCACTTTTTGATGGACCATACAGTGCCCATTAAAAACAGGCTTGAGTGATCTTGCACACTTAAATGCGCTATTATACTCTTCTCTTAATAGAGCGGATTAGTGATTTAGCTTTTAACACTTTGAACCCTAAAGTGCTAAAATCTAGTTTTCCTGATAATACTAGAAGTATTGCGTAAGTTGATGAATGTATTGAAATAGATGTGACTGGAAACTGTGGCCACAGCCGTCATATATCCCTACCCAAGCCCTCCAACCAGTTTCAGAATCTTATCTATTCAGTTTTCTTGAATTGACAAATGCGTGGCGTGGCGTGGCGTGTTTCAATACTAGAAGCGTGACAGTAAAAGTAGTTCCTGTCTCAATTAGCTACATCAGTTGGTGACAACTTTAGATTTCACCCTTTACCCCTTCTTCAGTACATCTGAAATGGTCTTGCGAAATGTCCATTTGCAAACTAAGAGAAGACTATTTATGAACGTTTACAACTGGAATGATTAGCTCGATAACTGAGCCAGTCACTCCAGTGGTAAACTTTCAAAATAGTCTTCTCTTGGTCTAGAAATGGATATTTTCCATGAGAAAATTTAAATTTTCTTGAACAAATTAAAAAATTGGAACAGAAAGGCAATCTTAACAGTCTTTTTAAAAGAGCTACCATCGCAACTCCTCCTAGCCCATTACACCCAGAAACTTGAAACTTCTAGTATGATTACACATATGGCCATGGATGTGCATGGAACTTTTGAAAGTTTGTCATGACGCCAAGGGGTGGGGACTGTGGGTAAAAAATCTAATTTATGCAAAGGTGGTCATGTCACATATCATTGTCAAGCCAATGATGAATAGACTACAATACAAGGAATTATTTTTATCTTGGGTCCAAATTAGGGTAGGGGGGCGGGGACACAAGTGGGCACCAATCGATTGTAACGCAACTCGTCCTAGACCATTTCACAGAGACCTTTAAACCTTCGGTATGATTACACATATTGCGAGGAATGTGCATGGCACTTTTGAAATTTTGTCATGACCGCAGGGGGTGGGGACTGTGAGTCAAAAATTTAATTTATCCAAACATGGTCATGTCACATATCATTTTGAAGCCAATGATAAGTAGACTACAGTACAAGGAATTATTTCGATCCTGGGTCTAACTGAGGGGAGTGGGGGGGGGTCAAAAGTGGGCACCAATCGATTGTTACACAACTCCTCCTAGATCATTTCACATAGAAGCTTGAAACTTTTGGTATAATTGCACATATGGACAGGGATTTGCATGACACTTTTGGAATTTTGGCATGACCCCAGGGGCAGGGCCCTGGGGGTGGGAAATGTGTGTCAAAATTTAAATTTTTCCAAAGGTCATGTTGCATATCATTTTCAAGCCAATGGTAAGTAGTCTACAGTACAAGGAATTATTTCGATTTTGGGTCAAACTGAGGGTGGGAGGCGGCGTCAAAATTCCAAAAGTGGGCACCAATCAATTGTAA
>CM067369.1:31398460-31426460 GCA_034401795.1 Chaetoderma sp. LZ-2023a
ACGGTTCTACTCTCCCAGGGGTAGAATCCACGGTTCAGACTGTGGCCCTGGGCGCTGAAGGCCAGCGTTACCGCATACCTCGGCTTGCCGAGAGTGTCGCTGGTGCTGGCCGGGGCCGTGGTGGGGCGGTATATGCCCCGCGCTCTACCACGGCGCCTGCTCCTGGTCAAGCCAGTGAGATTAGCATGCCGGTATTGTCAGGCCCGCATGCTCTCCCTGGCTTGCCAGGGATATCAGCGTATCCGCCGTCAAGCTCTGTTGCTTGCGCTCAGGAGGAAGACGAAGGCCCCCGTCTTGTAGAGCGCTCGCAGCTAGCCACGGAGGAGGATTGGTCTGACGCTTGCCAGTGGTTGGTGAGTGTTAGACCAGATCTGCCCGTGGAGCAGTCGGCTAGCCAGCGTGATCATAGGCCGTGGTTAGCTGGTAAGCCTACTGCTAACGCTATGCCTTCTCTGCCGCTGGCAGAGCATGTCGTTGACATGTTCGAGGCGGCGGAGACGTCCATTAAGTCGAGTGGACGTCTCGCTAAGGCCCCGCGCGAGGTGGCCAGGCGTTGCCGCATCGTGCCCCTGGACTACCAGCGGTACGGTGTGGTACGGTGAGGATGCGCGGCCAGGCTCCCGTTCTGACACGGGAGTCTTGTGTTCGAACGCGTTGCGTTCAGCAAATACCGCGTTGCGTGATGCGGAGGAGAGTGGGAGGGCTTCGATTGCCGCTCTGTCCCACGTCTCCCAGCTGTTACAAGGGGTAGTAACAGCATCCGCATCGCACCAGCCAAGTCCGGTCACAGTCCAGCGAGCCATCCAGGATGGTATCAACCTGGCTCTGGACTGTATGACGCGGGCGGTGACCAGGAGTGTCCGGGCAAGGCGCACTTTTGCCTTGGATAATCTGTGCCCGTCCCAGGACCTCTACAATAGGCTACTACGTACGCCTATGACAGGTCCTGGTCTCTTTGGAGGTGAGGGATGTAGGCACCTCCAGGAGACGGTTACTCTGGTCAATAACCAGAGGGCGCTGCGCGAGCAGTTTGAGGTGCTTCGTCGTGCCAACGTTCGCGCCGCTCCCCCTGCGTATCGTCCCCTGCAGGCTCGAGGTGGTAGTGGCCAGGTCAGAGGCCAACCACCATCGCAGCGTCGGCCTCGGCCGCGTGCGATTCGGCCAGCAGCGAGGGGGGCGCAGGCTCCTCAGGCGCAGGCAGCCGCCCGCGCACCGAGGTGCGCGCGGTGCTGGTCGTGGCGCGCGAGGATCTGGGCGGGGTAATCGTTCCTGATGGGACGGTTACCGCGGTGAGAACCACGCCGGTGTTTCTGGCAAAGGAGACAGTGCCGCTCTTGCACTCCTTATGTCCACCTCTATCCCTAGGTGGACCGGTGGGAGGCCGGCTAGCCGACCACATGCAAGAGTGGGAACGGTTAACTCAGGACCGTTTAGTCTTGCGATGGCTTTCAGTCGGGTATCATCCCGATTGGATGACAGGCCCGCCATCGCGACTGTCTCTAGTGCCGATCTGGACTCCAAATCCGAGAGATCCAGATCAAAGGTTGTGTATCGAGGAGGAAATAAATTCCCTCATACAAAAAGGAGCTATTCAGCCGGCACAGAGGTGTCCGGGCTTCTATTCAACCCTGTTCTTAGTAACAAAGAACACCGGAGGGTGGAGACCAATTCTCAACCTCAAGCCATTGAACAAGTTCATAGAGACGCCCAGTTTCAAGATGGAGACTGTGCGCTCGGTGTTGGCGGGGTTAGAGAGGGGAATGTGGACAGCGTCGATAGATTTGAAGGACGCTTATTTCCACATCCCCATACACAGGAGTTTCCGTCGCTTCCTGAGATTTGCATTCCAGGGCAGACAGTGGGAATTCAGGGTGCTACCCTTCGGAATTTCCACGGCTCCTCGGGTTTTCACCCGTGTGGTTCTTGCGATCACCGCATACCTCCGCAGGAGAAGCATAGCAGTCCACACGTACATAGACGACTGGCTGTTGAAAGCACACACCAGGGAAAGTTTATCGGCCAGTCTGGAGATTGTTTTGAAAACTCTCACAGACTTAGGCTGGATGATCAATTTCCCAAAATCAGAGCTGACTCCATCCCAGAAGTTTGTTTACCTGGGGATGTTCTTCGATCTAGAGACAGGATATGTTTATCCTACTCAGGAGAGAGTTCAGAAACTCATCTCATTAATTCAGTCAGTGTGCGACAGTCGTCATGTCCTGGCACGGGTTTACTTGAGAATGCTGGGGTTGATGGTTTCATTGGAACCAGTCATTCCTCAGGCCGCCTTACGCAGGCGGCCGATCCAGTTATTTCTCATGACACAATGGACCCAGAGTACAGGTTCGCTGGACTCGAATGTGTCAGTGTTGGCGCCTCTGATTCATCACCTGCAATGGTGGTTGGACACAGAGAATCTCTTGGTGGGGGTTATGCTAACCCCTCCCCACCCTCGGGTGACTGTGTATACAGATGCATCGATGGAGGGCTGGGGAGCTTGCCTGGAAGAATCCACGATATCAGGGTTTTGGAATCTGGAACAGTCAAAGGAACATATAAATCTACTGGAGCTAAGAGCAGTAGTCCTGGGCCTGGAACATTTCTTACAGAAAGTTCAGGGCAAGATTGTTCTTATTCGTTCAGACAACTCAACAGTTGTGACTTACATAAACCGCCAGGGCGGAACGAAGTCGCCCAGTCTCTGTATGATGACATGGAGACTGCTTTGTTGGTGCCTGGATCACCAGATTACCTTGAAAGCAGTTCATATTCCGGGAAGGTTAAATCTGCTAGCAGACTCATTGAGCCGAAGGATGAGTGTTTTACCCACGGAATGGCAACTAAATCAATGTGTGGCGGATCGTCTGTTCGACCATTGGGGGAAACCCAACATCGATTTGTTCGCAACGAAGAAGAATGCGAAGATGACGACGTACGTCTCCGATTCCGGATCCAAGCGCTTTCGCAACAGATGCGTTAGCTATCAGCTGGGGGAGAATGTATGCATACGCATTCCCTCCAGCAATCCTGATTCCAAAAATTCTTCAGAAAATCAGACAAGAGGAATGCCAAGTGCTTCTGATCGCCCCGGATTGGCCAAGCCGATCATGGTATACGGATCTGCTGGACCTTCTGGTCTGCAATCCGGTTCCTCTGCCTCTGATGGACGATATTATCTTCCAGGGCAAGGCCCTTCACAACAATCCGTCAATGTTCAGATTTACTGCGTGGATGTTGTCAAGGAATCTAGAATTAAGGAGGGCATTTCTGAGCAAGCAGCCATGTTTATGGCCAAAGCCAGGAGGGGGTCAACTTCCAGAGCATATAATTATAAAATCAACAGATTTGCAGAATGGTGCTCAAAAAGATGTATTGATCCAATGGATTCATCTATTCAGGTAGTAGCTGATTTCCTCTGTCACCTCTATGATGCCTATAGCCTCAAGCCTAACTCTATTGCTGGTTATAAGTCAGCTTTAATGTCTGTTATTCCTTGCTTGGCTAAGAGGGGAAGTGATGAAGTAAATACATTAAATGTATTAATTAAAGGCATGGGCAATCTAAGACCAAGGAATCCACCTGTGATTCCGTCTTGGAGTTTATCGCTAGTGCTTCAAGTACTAGGTGATAAGCCGTTTGAACCACTTAGTTCCATTTCTATGAAACTATTAACACTTAAGACTGTGTTTTTAATTGCTGCGGCCTCGGCTAGGCGTAGGAGTGAAATTCATGCCTTATCAGCCGAGGATGACCGTTTTGTGGTTTCAGGGGAAGGCCTTAAGCTGCTACCTAGGATTAATTTCTTGGCTAAAAATCAGTCGTTGAAATATCCAGGTCAACCTATTGTTTTACCTGCTTTAACTAGATATGATCCTAATTCTAAAGCATGGTGTCCTGTCCGGGCGCTTCGCCGGTACAAACAACGTACGGCGGAGTGGCGCACCGACCAGTCGGCGTTATGGTTGTCATATATTGAACCCCATGGCAGGGCTTCTAAGGACACCATTTCCAGGTGGATTGTAGAATGCATTCAGTTTTGCCATAAATCCGCCACCGGGAAGCAGGTTGACGTGGCCAAGGCTCACAGTGTCCGCGGCGTAGTGACATCCACTGCCCTATTTAATGGGGTCCCTGTGGATGATATTATGTCGGTGGCTCAGTGGCACTGTGAGTCAAGTTTTACAGACTATTATCTCCGTGACACCTCTAATCCTCTCACCTTGTCGATTTTGAAAAAATAACTAGGCATATATTTTTGATGGGGTTTCCTCATTGCTTATATATTTCACAATTAATTTATGGAAACAACCACTAATTTGGGACTGCATCGTTCTTCACCAATGGGAAGAGGATGTCAGCAGCCATTTCAACAAGGTCAGTCTTGTGTATGTGTTGTCCATTGTTGATTGTCTTGTCACGTTACCCGTTATTAATATGATGATGGTTTTGTGTATTTATGTGGTTCATTGTTGAGAGTATACGAAAATGGAGTTTTTTCGTCTGTGTCCTGTAGTACATGGCACTTGTACGTAGAGAGCGTATAGGACATTGAGGTCATTCGACTCTTCCTCCCAGGAAGGAGGGGGGGGGGGAGCGCATATGACATTCGGTCATCTCTCATACATCGGGGGTGTTATCCGATGGTTAGTCAAATCCTGACTGTTTTTTCATAAAGTTTCAGAAGTTTAAGTGCCTTAAACGCAGAAAAGCGTATAGGGATGAGCTGGTCTTTTGACCTCGCCTCCCTCCCGCCGAATTCACTGTCGAATTCTGGCAATATCAAAAGTATTAGGGAGGTAAGTATACTCTTGATGTGAAATAAACGAAATCAAGGATTTCTTTTTTCACGAGAGAGTTGATACTTACCTCCCTAGATACGGACCCGGCCTCTCCACCCCACAGAGGCTCGGTCTTCAGGCTCTTTGTAGTTGCATGTGTATCAGCCAATAAATTAGTCAGAGGAAGTGCTAGTCTGCGCATGCGCGGTGGTGGGGCTGGCATCCGCCAGACTACGCTCTGACTCCCTGCCCAGTAGGGGCACCTAACTGTTTTAATCTGAGTGTTTATTGAGTGAAAGCCAATATTTAGCAATATCAAAAGTATTAGGGAGGTAAGTATCAACTCTCGTGAAAAAAGAAATCCTTGATTTCGTTTATTTCTAGCTAAGCTCCATTCACCTTTTTAAATGTGTTGGAATTGATTTATATACTTTGAACCCTGAATTCGCAGAACCCTAATTTCAAGGTAATTATACAGGTAAGTTATGGCGTATTTTACAAATAATTTGACTGGGAGCTGTTGCTCTGTATGTGATACCATACTATGCCATACCGTGTCCTATGTGATAGCGTATCATGCCATCATGCAATCCTTATTTCACATCATGAGAACATACTTACCTCCCTAACACTCTTGATATACTAGTATATCGGCTCTAAATTCAATAATATTCAGAATTATAAAAAGTTAGTTGCCCCTAATGGGCAGGTGGATGTACACAGTCATGCACATAACAGACCCCACCCACTGTGCATGCGCATACTGGTACTTCCGTTTTCTAATATATTGGCTGACCAACCACATGTTGAAAACTTCCCAGTCTCTTTTTGAGGATTTTCAATAATTATTATCACCTTTTGGATTAATGGCTGATTCTAAGTCTGCAGAGGAGTCTTCCTCATCATCTATTACGGTGATATTGTTCCATTTATTAATTTAGACGTGGAACTTTTATATGTTACCGGTTTTCGTCGTGGCCGTTTTGGGGTTACCATGTTTTCAGGCGCTGGGAATCCTTGTTAAATTTCCTCCAGTGCCTAGGGCTATTAATCCCTTGTGCTTTGTGTTCACAGGTTCAAGTTATGGATGAGTAAGGGGTCCTGTTCTTCTCTCAAAGGTTGTTCACGTCTCTTTTTTTACTTATAATTGTGATATGTCTAAGGGTTGGAGATATATTAAATGAATAAAAGAAATATCTCCTTCCTTTTGTCCCATCCCCCTCATCAGTTCTTCTGAAAGAAGAGTCTCGGCGGATGGATGGACGTGTTCTCCTGCACAAGAGGATGGTTTTGCCTGTGCTCAGGCTAAGAGAGTTTATTAGTTATGGCACATAATTATTTGAAAATAATCACAATTTTCTGCTGCCTTTTGTTATTGCACTGTATTCTCCCTTGTGTGTGCATGGGTTCTCGAATATATATAATTTGATATTATATTATTCGGGAGTAATGAATGTCTAGTCTCTAGATATTTCTTGCATTCATTTCTGACGTCCCCTCTCCTTGAAGGAGCTGTTGCATTGAGGTTTGATGTCATAATCAACCAGAGTTTTTTCTCTTTCCTTGATGTCATAATCTTAGTTTAGAGAAGTCTTTGATGTGTTTATCACCCTTTATTATGAAGGTGGAGAGATATCTAGATAGTCATTAATCTTTCTCTCTCTCTTTCTTAATTTGGGGTCATGGTTGTGATTGGTTATTATTAACTAGAGAAGTCCGCTGTCCCATCAGGGTTGTCTGTAATAAAAGTTGATGTCTTCTCTCGAGTTTGTTCTTGTTTTGTACTAATAGTCAATTAACAAGGGTTTGCAAACTATAATACTCATTGTCTTCGTATGCCTTCCCTTTTTTCAGAAGTCATGTCCATCTTGCTTCAAGCCTATGGAGGCTAGATTCTTCCCCCACCCTTGCCATCTTTGTTCAGTGTGTAGGCTGTCTAACAAATCTGTAATTTGTAAAGAGTGGGGGGATCTAACCTCTCAATTCTTTGCTTTTCAGGCTAAGCTGATGGCTGAGGAGGGCAAGAAGGCAAAGAAGGAGGGTAAGAAGAAGGCCTCTGAGAAGGGTGAGCTCGAGGCCTTCAAGGTTGAGTTAGTGAGTGAGATGTGCAGGACTTTGAAAGATCTGATGCTTGACATGCTTCGCGGCATGTTGCCTGGCACAGGTGTTTCAACTTTCTGCGCATCGACCTCAGTGCAGGTAGCCCCCGTCCCTGGATCATGCCCTCCTAGCTCGGACAATGTATTGGACCCAGGCTTGATGTTCGCGTCGCCTGGTGATCCAGCGGCGTGAGCAGCATCAGGTGGGACCCGACCAGCGGGCCTGACCATGATCACTCGCAGAGTACCCTTGTCATCTTCTTTCGGGCATTCTCCTGGTCAGTCTGGGTTAGTTTTTCCTGCTAACCCAGAGTCTAACTTTCCTGACCAGGAAGATGATGAAGACTACCTGCTCGGCCCACAGGATGAGCATGAAGACATGGATGCGAGCGGTTACACTCCTCTCATGGGGAGCGCGGCCGCTCGCACCTATGGCACTGTTCCCTCAGGAGCAGGCTTCATGATTCAGCCTGTGGGCCGGTTTGGAGCGGATGACCGCCCGTATAAGATTCCATGCTTAAGCGTGGAATCTTATACGGATGATCCGGGCCGCGCTTGTGTGCATGTTACCCCTCACACAAGCGCAGCCTTGGTGCCCGGTCAGCCTATGGAGAATGTTATGCCAGCCCTCGCATGCCCGTATGCATTCCCTAGGCAGCCGGGTTCATCTATAGCCTCCACCTCAGCCTTACCTGCGAATGCCATTGAGGATGACGAGGGCCTGCTGCTCGTCGGCAATTCACAGGTAGCCACAGATGAAGACTGGTTTGAAGCGTGCGCGTGGCTCCTCGCTGTCAGACCAGAGCTCTCCGTCGATGAAACGGCCGCTGGTAACCCTCGGGCATGGTTACAGGCAAAGCCGTTGGCCAACACGACTGTCTCTGCCATATGCTGAACATATCTTAGATATGTTCTCTGCGGCAGAGGAGTCGATTAGACCGAAAGGTCGCCTCGCGAAGCCCCCCCCCCCCCCCCCCCCCCCCGCGAGGTTGCTAGGCGATGTCGGGTTACTGCTAGTCAGTATGCTCGATATAGCCTAGCGCCCAGACCGATCGTCCACGCCGCTCTGGGAGAAGATACGTGCTGACATGGGAGCGTTGTGCTTGGGCACTATGCGCTCGTCTAATGCCGCCTTGCGCGACACCGAGGAGAGCTCGCGAGCAGCGATTAGTGCGCTGTCTCATGTCTCTCAGCTGCTATCTGCAGCAACAACCTAGCCCCATCCAGGATGGGATCAACCTGGCGTTGGACTGTCTGACTAGGTCAGTCACGAAGTCATTGAGGACGAGGCGCACTTTTGCTTTGGACAATTTGTGCCCATCTCAAGAGGTCAAGTCGCGCTTGTGCAAGTGCTGATGGTGGGCCCTGGTCTTTTTGGAGGTGAAGGTTGTCGGCACCTCCAAGAGACAGTGACTTTGGTGAACAACCAGAGGGCACTGTGCGCACAGTTTGAAGTGCTGCGCAGAGAACACGTGCGTGTCAGCCCTCAGCTGCTCGACAGCAGTACGCTCGTGGCGGTGCTGGCATTGTCAGAGGCCAGCAGGCCGGCCGGGTTCAGAGACAGCATTGGCCGCGCCAGCAGCAGCGTGCTGCTGTACGTCAGTCAGCGCCTCAAGCGCAGCCAGCCAGACAGCAGCCCATGCACCGTGGCGCTGGGCGCGGCGAGCGAGGAGCGGCACCTGGTAACCGGGCCTGATGGGCTACAATTTTTTCCGGTTACCACAGGTACCGCTCGGGTGTTGTCACTCGTACCAGAGACACTCCCACTTCTAAAATTTATGGGCATCCCATCAACCCTAGGTGCACCAGTGGGAGGTCGTTTGACTTGCCACATTCAGAAGTGGGAGCAGTTAATTCAGGACCATTTAGTCTTGCAATGCCTTTCGCGCGGATACAGTCCAGAATGGATAAGCGGTCCGCCGTTGCATCTGTCTCTGCTACCGGTCTGGACTCAAATTCCAAGAGATCCAGACAAGCGGTTGTGCATAGAAGAGGAGATAGAATCTCTAATTCTAAAAGAAGCAATTCAACCGGCGTAAGATTGTCCGGGCTTCTATTCAACCATGTTTCTTGTGACAAAGAACACCGGGTGGGGGGGGGTGGAGACCAATTCTCAAACTCAAACCTCTAAACAAGTTTATAGATACACTGAGTTTCAAAATGGAAACAATAAAAACCGTGTTGTTGGGGTTAGAGAAGGGGATGTGGACAGCATCAATAGATCTCAAGGATGCTTATTTCCACATTCCAATTGCAAGGAGTTTTCGTCGGTTCCTGAGATTTGCTTTTCAGGGACGCCAATGGGAATGCAAGGTTCTTCCATTCGGCATCTCGACCGCTCCTAGGGTCTTCACTCGAGTGGTACTTGCTATCACGGCATACCTCCGCAGGAGAAATATAGCTGTTCACACTTACATAGACGACTGGTTGCCGAAAGCACACAACCCAGAAAGCTTGACAGCAAATCTGAAGATAGTTTTGAAAACTCTCACAGATTTAGGCTGGATAATCAACTTTCAGAAATCAGAGCTGACTCCATCCCAGAAGTTTGTTTACCTGGGTATGTTCTTCGATCTGGAGATAGGATATGTTTATCCATCCCAGGAGAGAGTGGAAAATCTCCTCTCGTGCATTCAGTTGGTTTGCAACAGTTGTTATATTCTAGCACAAGTCTATATGAGAATGTTAGGGCTGATGGTTTCAATGGAACCAGTCATTCCTCAGGCGGCCTTACGCAGGCGGCCGATTCAATTGTTTCTCATGGCTCAGTGGACACAGAGTTCAGGATCACTGGACTCGCGCATTCAAGTGTTGGACCCTCTCATTCATCAGCTTCATTGGTGGATGGAGAGAGGAAATCTCCTGGGGGTGTCATGCTGACCCCTCCCCACCCTCAAGTAACGATGTTTACGGATGCATCGATGGAGGGATGGGGAGCTTGCCTGGAAGAAGCCACTATATCAGGGCTTTGGAATCTGGAACAGTCAAAGGAACACATCGACATACTAGAATTGCGGGCTGTAATTCTAGGCCTGGAACACTTCTTAAAAGAAGTGGTGGGAAAATTTGTGATGATACGTTCAGACAACTCTACAGTAGTGAGTTACATAAACTGCCAGGGTGGAACGAAGTCGCCCAGTCTCTGTATGATGACATGGAAGCTGCTTTGCTGGTGCATGGATCATATGATCACCTTGAAAGCAGTTCATATTCCGGAAAGGCTGAATCTGTTAGCAGACTCATTGAGCCGAAGGATGAGCATTCTGCCTACGGAATGGCAACTAAATCAAAGTGTTGCGGATCACCTGTTCAATCATTGGGGAAAGCCCAACATAGATTTGTTCGCAATGAAGAAGAATGCGAAGATGACGATGTACGTTTCTCCGATTCCAGATCCAAGCACTATCGCAATAGATGCGCTAGCTATCAGTTGGAAGGGAATGTATGCATACGCATACCCTCCAAAATCCTGATTCCAAGGATTCTTCAGAAGATCAAGCAGGAGGAATGCCAAGTACTTCTGATCGCCCCGAATTGGCCAAGTCAAGTAGAGGTATGTATTTGTAATTAGTTTTCCTCCTCTGATATTTACAAATATCACATTTATTGGTCTGGTATCCCTACTATTAGCTGGTACAATTCTCTTCATCCAGTGGGGGAAGAGATGAGTGCTGCGCCCAAGACATCAGAGGTCAGTATATGTGACCATTTTGTTTTTTTGTCTTGGTGATGGTATCATATTTTTTATTTTTAATATGGTGATGGTTATGTCTCTTAATTGTGGTTCTTTCAGAGAGCAATTCTTCTTTTTCCAATGTCTAGTACTACTTTTCATCAAGTATTAGAGACCGTGCTATTCATTTAGAGCAGCGTTTTTTCCTAACCTTCCTCAGAAAGAGGGGGGGGGGGGGGGGGGGTGGAGCGCGTTTGCTTTTTGATCAATCTCTCTTCATCGGTCAATTATTCGATGCAAAATTCTATTCCTGAGTGTGTTTCAGATACAATTTCAGATGTTTTAAATCTCTTAAAAATTTAAAGAGCTAGTTTCTTCGAGGGTGTGCTAGTTTTCAGGACCTTTCCTCCCTCCTGCCAAATTTACTTTTATCAAGAGTGTTAGGGAGGTAAGTATGTTCTCATGATGTGAAATAAGAAAATTTACCAAATTTCATTGTCACGAGTGAGATGGCATACTTACCTCTCTAACAGGATCACGGCCTCTCCACCCCACGGAGGCCTGGTCCTTTGGTTATTTGAATAGTTGCTTCTATGTAAGCCAATATTTAGTAACGGAAGTACCAGTATGCGCATGCGCAGTGGGTGGGGTCTGTCATGTGCATGACTGTGTACATCCACCTGCCCATTAGGGGCAACAAACATTTTATAATTTTGAATATTATTGAATTTAGAGCCGATATACTAGTATATCAAGAGTGTTAGGGAGGTATGTCATCTCACTCATGAAAAAGAAATTTGGTAAATTTTCTTATTTCGCAACGCCGTCACATATAATGTGTGAGTTATGACAAAAGAAAGGGTTTACTTGACACATTGGATGCAGTCCTAATTGACGCCTGATATGACTGGCTCAAGCTTAGATTCTTTACATGCAAATGGACATTCAGACAGCAAATATTTCAATCCTGACCATTGAAGGATTATAATGTATCAATCATATCTGTATTTCAGGTGCACATGCTCATGTGAATAAATCTGGAGTAACATCTACCAAGTGAGTGACAACTCTCAAATAAACCTTTTAAACCTTTGAACAAAAAAATTTATAAATTTATAAATACATCAAATACATCTATATTATATAATGCCTCTAGCATTTGAAGTGTAACTGATGTACAATAGCCATACTGGAATGCACCTGTGGTGAGTTTAATTAAACATTTACAACTGACAAGCTTCACACATGAGTAAATTTCCATGACAACCAATTTAACCAATCAAATTTCAGTTACCGTAGAAAATTGCTCCACAGAAATTTTTTCTCATCTCTACAAGGTTATAATATTCACCCATGCAGCTAATTCAACCATCTGTCATTCCTAATCCTATGTATTCATCCATTAATCCTGTTGCTTTCAAAGGACATATATTTGAGAATGATGTTTTTTATAAGATGAAAGCGATTATGTAAATTAACCATTCATCATTCGCTGATACCTCTGCAGATATTTGGGTATATTGTAATATTTTTAGATACCCATTTAAATGGATGCTATTGCAGCCCTAGGCAGTAAATAAACTACAGTAGTCATGTGTTAACATTTGAATAGGTGAATCCAAGCTGTCAGTCACTTATATAACGTCATAATCAAATACGTCAAAGGTAGGCTGACATCACATTTAAAATATGTCATGAATGGTATATCCAAGTCCGTCAGGAACTCTAATAGTTTGTCATGTGTACGAATTGTATGTCTACTACTTACTAACCATTATGTTGAATATTTTGAAACTATTTTGATGTGGTGGTGCTAGCAAAGGCAGCAACAGTTTGGCAGCAACAGGACCCCCTCCCCCCCACCCCAGTCAGATTAATTTGGAAATATTCAACAGCTTACCTGCATAGTTTACTCGAAATTGAGATTCAGGGAGGTTAAGGGTTCGACCGATCCCAACACAGGCAAAGCATGGGTGGAGCTTAGCTTGAGATGGGTGACGCATAGCTAAAACTGGATTCATCCATTGTATATAAGAGCCATTGTATGATGTGTATTTCAGGCGCAAACCCGTAAATGAGCTTCGTGCTCAGCATAAACTTCTAGCAGTTCACGAGCGATTCTCTCCGCTGAAAGCTCGGCTGAAGGACATCAAGCACTTTATGGAGAATAATCATCAGCACATCTTTTACCTGATTCTGTTCTTCGGAATAGTTGCAGGACTTTTTGCAGAGCGATTTTACAGTGAGTCCCAATACATATTGTATTATACTGCCTTCAAGCATCAGGAATCATGTCTTAATCGTTTAAGTGTCAACAATGGTTGAGAAAATGTAAACTATTGCTTTGTGAATGTCAATTTGCTGGCCTAGAGGAGGATATTTTTTTGAATTTATCACTGGAATGACTGGTTATCGAGATTCCCATCCCAGTCGTACACAATGTAGCTTTTTCGAAAATACTCTCTTGGCCTGCAAATTGTCATTTCTCCAAACCACAGCAGTAATCATTTTTGTCCACCTTGACCCTTAACTCTATAATGGTCAGATTTGGTCAAGAAAATTTAAATATCTGCTTTTTTTACAATTTTTGAAAATTTATCAATGGAATGACTGGCTCGGTTATCGAGCCAGTCATTCCAGTTGTAAATTTTCAAAAGTTATATTCTCTTGGCCTGTAAATGGACATTCTACAAGACTATAACAGAGGCCGTTTTTGGTCAGCTTGACCATTAAAGGGTCAAATGTCTAAACAAATACCTTATGTCGACCAATTATCAATCACTAACGATGGATGATCGCTTCATACAAAGCCAGGTGCCTTTCCCAGGTGTGACATTAACAAGATTATTTATCACTTTTCCATAACCTATACTTTAAGTTACTAGAGGCCGTTAACATGTTACACTAGTAATAGCTGGTGTGATTATGTGACATAGTAAATAGTCAAATCGCTTAACGCTTTTATGGTGAAGCCGGCCAAACCGGCCTCTGCAATGGTCTTGTGGGAGAGTCCATTTACAGGCCAAGACAAGACTATTTTTGAAAATCTATCACAGGAATTTCAGAAGTAAATTTTCAAAAATAGTCTTGTTTTGGCCTGTAAAAGGACATTTAATAAGCAAATATGATTTTCTTGAGCAAATTTAGCCATTAACTGGTTAATGGTTTCTGAAGCTATCAAAACAAAATTTGTTTCAAAACCTGAAATGCAAACACTAAAGTATATTTTATAGCTTTCTTGAATTATGATATACTGAAATATCACAAATTGTGTAAGGTTATCTATTTGTTAGAAACATTGTCACTGAATGAGAAGAAAC
This sequence comes from Chaetoderma sp. LZ-2023a, assembly GCA_034401795.1. Lineage (NCBI taxonomy): Eukaryota > Metazoa > Mollusca > Caudofoveata > Chaetodermatida > Chaetodermatidae > Chaetoderma > Chaetoderma sp. LZ-2023a. The sequence goes on from CM067369.1 coordinate 31,412,331, forward strand.
TCCATCATGCATTAGGAGCAAATGTATATTACGTAACTGTCTCTGAATGGAATACTCAATTAGGGTGATCTTACGTTAGCAATTATGATTGTGTTAAAGCATACTCAGTGGAGCGTGAACACAGCGGCTTGCGCCAGATTACTGGATATGGTTTGAGTTTTTCACGTGGCGGTGCGGCCGGCATGTCATTTACATTCAGTCTGTTACTGCTTACGATGTGTCGAAACACAATAACTTGGCTGCGAGAAACGTGTATCAATCAGTATGTGCCATTTGACTCGGCTATAGCATTTCACAAGGTGGTTGCATGGGCAGCTCTACTCTTTACAGGTGAGTGACTATCCATGGTAATATAATCATGAGAAATCTGATAGATGATTCACACTAACTGAGGTGCGCACAAAGGTCAAATGGTATATTGATTCATGGAGTAAGCACTGATGTTTATCATGTATTTGAACAATGTAGATGCTGTTGCTGTCTTACACTGCATTCTGTCATTTATTTCATGATGAAAACTAATCAACTTTGAGACATTGATGCCAATATAATATATAGGAAACAGGGTCTCAAAGTTTCCATCACGGTACAAGACTGAGTTAATCTTTATTCATCTTTCAGGATCTGATCTGTAACTCAAGTATCTGACAACATAATCAATTACATCACAATGACTATGACATGTCCATCATGAAGCTAGAAAGATCTGTCACTGATGTCAATATTCTATCTTGTTGGTATCAAAGAAACTAGGGTACATTTTTCAACAATTTTGCTGGAAGATGTTGCTGTTTACGACAGCACCATCTCCCGCCAAATTTGTTGAAAGATGAACACCATCTCATCTTTTAATTTAATTTGAAAATTTAAGATTTTAACACCAGAGTGGTAAGAGTTAATAGTAATGTTAGAAGCGACACTATTACATCATCCATGTGTGTAACTAGCGAGTACGTCACGAATGCATATTTGAAGACGGTCTATGCGTTGTTGTACAAATTGTATGTATTTACTACTTAATAAATAGTCTGTTGAATATTTTGAAACTAATTTGACTGGGCGCTGTTGCTGTCATAGTAAAATAAGGTACAAAATATTCAACAGCTTCCCTGTATAGTTTTCAGGAAATTGATAGTTAGGGCAATCGGGGATCGATCAATCCCAACACGGCGAGGTGTGGGTGGAGCTTAGCTAGTGATGTGCGGGGCATAGCTAAAAATGGAAAGGTTCATTCCTCGCTATGCCCTGCACATTTCTAGCTAAGACCCACACATTTCTGTGCATGTTTGAATTGATTTGAAACATGAATTCCCACAAGTTAAATTGTAAATCCACCAAGGACATACAATTCAGACACTTTCCTGACAGACTTTTCCAGCTTCATGATGGACATGTCATAGTCATTGTGATGTAATTGATTATGATAAGAGTTAAGGTGTTTACTATCGATTTGATATATTTTAGTAGAAAGTTTTGAAACTTTGATGGATTAATTAAAAATAATATGTTTGCTCTGTGCCTTTATTTTCTTACATATTGTTTAGAACTATTGTAGTAAAGCGGTACAGTGATAATAAAAATACAATATAAAATTACAAACAGTGACGAGAATCAGTGTGAGGATTATAAATAATATCTTATGTGATAAATAGAATCTCCAATTCATTGAGATTTTGTATCAAATTTCACCTTCGTTTAATAAAATGTGCTAATTAACGAGCTAACGCTTGTTACTACTGAGATCTTACTAAGGGTGTGTGATAAATTTGATAGGAAATTGCCAAGTCGTTTGCGATTCTTTATTTATCATTAGATTACTCTTGAGCTGTATATTGCCACCAGACAATAATTTCAATGTGCAAAAACTCTTGACTTGCTGATTATTTTTAAAACAATTTGACTGAAAGTTGTTGGTGGCTTAGCAAAATATTTAGCCAGTCCAGAGATGTAACTCTTGGAACATGTTGTCTATAAAACCTAAGCAGTCAGATGGTTAAATAATGTCATTCGAGTACTGTTATAATAATGTGTATACTCTATGCAGGATTTCATGTGTTTGGATACTGTTTCAACCTGTATCAGATCATCACACAGCCGACTGCATACCTGTGCATCTTCAACTCCATCGTATTCAGGTGAGCCTGGGTAATTAACATCAAATAGCTCCATCGTATTCAGGTGAGGCTGGTTAATTAACATCAAATAGCTCCATCATATTCAGGTAATTATCATAATTAACATCAAATACGCTCATGCCAGTCATATGTGATCACCTCAGCGAACATCTAAGATCGTCATTGCCCCTTTAATAGTCCAGCTGGTCAAAACTGGGTTCTGCCATGATCTTGAGAAATGGTCAAGTTTCAGGTCAAGAGAAGAGTATTGTTGAAATTTGGCATCTGTAATTACTGGCTCGATAACCTCGACAGTCTCCCCAGTATTAAACTTTCACAAATAGTTTCCTCTTGACCATACACTAGCCAGAGCCATACACTAAGGGTTTTTTTATTTTCTTGATCATTAAAGGATTAAAGCCATCATTGAGTTCAGTGTCGCAAAAAGATTGTCTGTCCTGTTCAAAACAAACATTTTCTACACTCATGAAGGGTGCAATGCGCTCTGAAAATCAATGTGTATGGACCAGAATGAAGACATTTATACAGTATATTATGGGGTGTTGTTAGATAATTGCTAGATAATTGTGATGTTTTATAAATAAGATTTGGTATCAAATGCACATATCTATATTATCACTCTAAGACTCATAAATCTAATCATATGTAATCAATAAAATATATGCTTGTGCTTCGTGGTGAATCTTCGACTCTTCTCTCGAGTCAGAAAAAGCTGTTTTCGAAATTTATTCTATTTGACAGTTTTAGCACAAAAAGATTTTCCCATTAGACAAGGGTTTCCGATCCTTGATATTTATCTGAATACAAGAAAAACAAGTGCGTTTACACACTATAGATTCAATATATGTGGCTTTGTTTCGACATGTCAAAGATTTGACTTACAGACTGACCAATTTATACTTCTTGTGAGACGGAACAAAAATTATACATCTCCGAACAAACTATCTAGGGAATTGACAATGGATGAATCCAATGTGTCACTCAAGTATATAATGTCATAATCAATTATGTCACATGTAAGCTGACATCACAATCAAAATGTGTAATGCATGACGTAGCTATTCAACCTTGAATAGTCTGTGAGTTGTATGAATTGTATGCCTTTACTATTTAATAAACATGCTGTTGAATATTTTGTAACTAATTTGACTGCAGCTTGCCTGTATAATTACCTTGGTATTGTAATTCTGAGAAGTTAGGGTTCGATCCATCCCATCACGAACAAAGCATGAGCGGAGGTTAACTAGAAATTGGTGGGGCATAGCTAAATGTGGATTCATCCTTTTCACTTCAAGAGTATACTTACCTCCCTAATACTTTTGATATTGCTAAATATTGGCTTTCACTCAATAAACACTCAGATTTAAAACAGTTAGGTGCCCCTACTGGGCAGGGAGTCAGAGCGTAGTCTGGCGGATGCCAGCCCCACCACCGCGCATGCGCAGACTAGCACTACCTCTTTGCTAGATTATTGGCAAAGAGAACACACATGTCTTTTTGAATCATAAGCTTTTCTTACTCTTAAACTGTTAATTGGTGTATATTTTGGAGTGATAGTATCTGATTTGTATGGCAGGAGGGAACACTTCGCCACAGGAGGACTTAGGACCTTTAAATCAGGTGACTTCTAGTAAAATTAGCGAGTTTTCTTCCCAGTGTATTGTGTTTCCAGGACTCGCGTTTACCGTGATAAGCGCCTTGGTTAGTTGGTTTATGTCAACTCGGTGCTACCTAGGGCTAATTTCTCTTTCTGTTTATGTCCACAGGTCTGTATGACGCTAGGTGGTGACATCACAGTAGCAGAGAGTTAGTTTCTCTCCACCATGGTTCCATTTCCTACTAACACTGTTAGGTTATCTAACCAAATGAAAAAATATGTCCAGTGAGTTGGAGGCCTAGTATAAAGGTCTTCTCACTTTGCCCTCTTGATCCAATTCCTTCCCCATGAGGTGGAGAGAGTTAAGAGGCGTGCAGATGGTGGAGTTCTCCGGTTCGTCACGTTGGATGGTTTGTCTATACAAAGTGTCAGGTATCTAGTTATTGATAATGTGGTGATGTTAATTATTGTAAACAAACAAAGGGAGATAATTAACATTTTTGCCAGAAAAGAGTTATCTATATGTATCTGATGGTTGTGTAGTCGAGTTATCCATTCAGCATACAATTCGTCCTTGCACTTGGATGTTTTGTTGGGATCGAATTTTTCCTGTCACGGGATTAATGACGTCATAATCAGCCTGGCTATGTGTTTATCAGCAATTCAAGCGCTATGCTGGTTTCTGATGTATATTGATCTTTATGATCGTTTTCCTTCTCTTTGAGTTGGATTGAGTTTCTAAGCTTAACTAGTTGCTCATACTCCTTGTCCTTTGCCCTGTTTCAGGGACCGGGTTGCGCGTCCTGTGGACGTTTTCTTCATGAAAAGTTCTGGCCTCATCTGTGCTATCGATGTAGCCCTTGTGGTCCCTTGGTTAATTGTGACATATGTAAGCACTGGGGGGGGCGAGTTAATGTCCGAATTCTTGTGCTGCTTACAGGCGACGGACAAGGTGGTAGAGGAGGAGAAGAAGAAGAAGCGGAAACGAGAGGTTGTAAGTAGGAAGGGTAAGGGGAAGGTCTCGTCCGCGGTGGATATGGAGGCCTTCCGGACCGAGATGTTGGGAGAGATGAAGAGGACAATAAAGGATTTGGTTCCAGGGTTGCTTCGTGGCATGCTTCCTGGACCAAATCCTTTACTGTCCTCATCATCGGCTTCGGAGCAGGTAATCCCCGCCTCTGGATCGATTTTCCTTAGACCGCTTCCGTTGTTCGCCGATTCAGAGGTGGCCCCATTAGAGGGGGCGTTCCACGGCCCTGGCAGCAGGCTTATTGCCGCGCCGATAGGGGACCGTGGACGGTTGTCGCTGGAACCCGCGGGCTGCTTATCAGTCCAGGGGTATCTGCACGCCGCGGTGGCCAGTACCTCCTATGGCACCGTTCCTGGTCAGCCCGGGTTAGCTCTCTTTGCTGACCCGGGGTCTAATCTTTCTGACCAGGGTGATGAGGATTACTTGCTAGGGTCGCCGTCTGACGACGTGGACATGGATGAAGACGTTTGTGCACCCCTCGCGGGGAATACAGGCGCCTTATTCCACGGTTTTACTCACCCTGGAGTAAAGTCCGCGGCTCAGGTGGTGGCCCAGGGCGCTGCTGATGGCCAGCGGTACCGCATACCTCGGCTTGCCGAGGGTGTTGCTGGTGCTGGCCGGGCCCGTGGTGAGACTATATATACCCCGCGCTCTGCCACGGTGCCTGCTCCTGGTCAAACCAGTGATATTCTCATGCCGGTGCTGTCAGGCCCGCGTGTTTTCCCTGGCTTGCCAGGTGTATCAGCATACCCGCCGTCAAGCTCTACTGCTTGCGCTCAGGAGGAAGACGAAGGACCCCGTCTTGTAGAGCGCTCGCAGTTAGCCACGGAGGAGGATTGGTATGACGCTTGCCAGTGGTTGGTGAGCGTTAGGCCTGATCTGCCCGTGGAGCAGTCGGCTAGCCAGCGTGTTCACACGCCGTGGTTAGCTGGGAAACCGACTGCTAACGCTATGCCTTCTCTGCCGCTGGCGGAGCATGTCGTTGACATGTTCAAGGCGGCGGAGTCGTCCATTAAGTCGAGTGGACGTCTCGCGAAGGCCCCTCGCGAGGTGGCCAGGCATTGTCGCATCGTGCCCCTGGATTACCAGCGGTACGGTGTGGTACCCAAGCCCAGCGTGGATGACCGCGCGGCTTTGGGTGAGGATGCGCGGCCAGGCTCCCGTTCTGACACGGGTGTCTTGTGCTCGAACGCGTTGCGTTCGGCGAATACCGCGTTGCGTGATGCGGAGGAGAGTGGGAGGGCTTCGATTGCCGCTCTGTCCCACGTCTCCCAGCTGTTACAGGGGGTAGTAACGGCATCCGCATCGCGCCAGCCAAGTCCGGTCACTGTCCAGCGAACCATCCAGGATGGTATTAACCTGGCGCTGGACTGTATGACTCGGGCGGTGACCAGGAGTGTCAGGGCAAGACGCTCGTTTGCCCTGGACAATCTGTGCCCGTCTCAGGACCTGTACAATAGGCTACTGCGTACGCCTATGACGGGCCCTGGTCTTTTTGGAGGTGAGGGATGTCGACACCTCCAGGAGACGGTCACCCTGGTGAATAACCAGAGGGCGCTGCGCGAGCAGTTTGATGTGCTGCGTCGTGCTAACGTTCGCGCCACGGCCCCGGCGTATCGTCCCCTGCAGGCTCGAGGTGGTGCTGGCCAGGTCAGAGGCCAGCCACCGTCGCAGCGTCGGCCTCGGCCGCGTGCGATTCGGCCAGCAGCGAGGGGGGCGCAGGTTCCTCAGGCGCCGTCAGCCAGGCAGCCGCCCGCGCACCGAGGTGCGCGCGGGGCGGGGCGGGGCGCGCGAGGATCTGGGCGTGGTTATCGGTCCTGACAGGACGCTTACCGCGGTAAGAACCACTCCGGTGTGTATGGCGACGGAGACAGTGCCGCTCTTGCATGCCTCGTGTCCACCGCGGTCCCTAGGTGGACCGGTGGGAGGCCGGCTAGCCGACCACATGCAAGAGTGGGAACGGTTAACTCAGGACCGTTTAGTCTTGCGATGGCTTTCCGTCGGGTATCATCCAGAGTGGGTGACAGGCCCGCCGTCGCGACTGTCTCTGGTGCCAGTCTGGACTCCCATTCCGAGAGATCCAGAGCAAAGGTTGTGTATCGAGGAGGAGATAAATTCCCTCATACAAAAGGGAGCTATTCAGCCGGCACAAAGGTGTCCGGGCTTCTATTCAACCCTGTTCTTAGTAACAAAACGCACCGGAGGGTGGAGACCGATTCTCAACCTCAAGCCATTGAACAAGTTCATCGAGACGCCCAGTTTCAAGATGGAAACAGTGCGCTCGGTGTTGGCGGGGTTGGAGAGGGGGATGTGGACGGCGTCGATAGATTTGAAGGACGCTTATTTCCACATCCCCATCCACGGGAGTTTCTGTCGCTTCCTGAGATTTGCATTCCAGGGCAGACAGTGGGAATTCAGGGTGTTGCCCTTCGGAATTTCCACGGCTCCTCGGGTTTTCACCCGTGTGGTTCTTGCGATCACAGCATACCTCCGCAGGAGAAGCATAGCAGTCCACACGTACATAGACGACTGGCTGTTGAAAGCGCACACCCGGGAAAGTTTGTCCGCCAATCTGGAGATTGTTTTGAAAACTCTCACAGACTTGGGCTGGATGATCAATTTCCCAAAATCAGAGCTGACTCCATCCCAGAAGTTTGTTTACCTGGGGATGTTCTTCGATCTAGAGACAGGATATGTTTATCCTACTCAGGAGAGAGTTCAGAAACTCATCTCATTGATTCAGTCAGTGTGCGACAGTCGTCATGTCCTGGCACGGGTTTACTTGAGAATGCTGGGGTTGATGGTTTCGTTGGAACCAGTCATTTCTCATGACACAATGGACCCAGAGTACAGGTTCGCTGGACTCGAATGTGTCAGTGTTGGCGCCTCTGATTCACCACCTGCAATGGTGGTTGAATACAGAGAATCTCTTGCCGGGGGTTTTGCTAACCCCTCCCCACCCTCAGGTGACTGTGTATACAGATGCATCGATGGAGGGCTGGGGAGCTTGCCTGGAAGAATCCACGATATCAGGGCTTTGGAATCTGGAACAGTCAAAGGAACATATAAATCTACTGGAGCTAAGAGCAGTAGTCCTGGGCCTGGAACATTTCTTACAGAAAGTTCAGGGCAAGATTGTTCTTATTCGTTCAGACAACTCAACAGTTGTGACTTACATAAACCGCCAGGGCGGAATGAAGTCGCCCAGTCTCTGTATGATGACATGGAAACTGCTTTGTTGGTGTCTGGATCACCAGATTACCTTGAAAGCAGTTCATATTCCGGGAAGGTTAAACCTGCTAGCAGACTCATTGAGCCGGAGGATGAGTGTTTTACCCACGGAATGGCAACTAAATCAATGTGTGGCGGATCGTCTGTTCGACCATTGGGGGAAACCCAACATCGATTTGTTCGCAACGAAGAAGAATGCGAAGATGACGACGTACGTCTCTCCGATTCCGGATCCAAGCGCTTTCGCAACAGATGCGTTAGCTATCAGCTGGGGGAGAATGTATGCATACGCATTCCCTCCAGCAATCCTGATTCCAAAAATTCTTCAGAAAATCAGACAAGAGGAATGCCAAGTGCTTCTGATCGCCCCGGATTGGCCAAGCCGATCATGGTATACGGATCTGCTGGACCTTCTGGTCTGCAATCCGGTTCCTCTGCCTCTGATGGACGATATTATCTTCCAGGGCAAGGCCCTTCACAACAATCCGTCAATGTTCAGATTGACTGCGTGGATGTTGTCAAGGAATCTAGAATTAAGGAGGGCTTTTCTGAGCAAGCAGCCATGTTTATGGCCAAAGCCAGGAGGGGGTCAACCTCCAGAGCATATAATTATAAAATCAACAGATTTGCAGAATGGTGCTCAAAAAGATGTATTGATCCAATGGATTCATCTATTCAAGTAGTAGCTGATTTCCTCTGTCACCTCTATGATGCCTATAGCCTCAAGCCTAACTCTATTGCTGGTTATAAGTCAGCATTAATGTCTGTTATTCCTTGCTTGGCTAAGAGGGGAAGTGATGAAGTAAATACATTGAATGTATTAATTAAAGGCATGGGCAATCTAAGACCAAGGAATCCACCTGTGATTCCGTCTTGGAGTTTATCGCTAGTGCTTCAAGTACTAGGTGATAAGCCTTTTGAACCACTTAGTTCCATTTCTATGAAACTATTAACACTGAAGACTGTGTTTTTAATTGCTGCGGCCTCGGCTAGGCGTAGGAGTGAGATTCATGCCTTATCAGCCGAGGATGACCGTTTTGTGGTTTCAGGGGAAGGCCTTAAGCTGCTACCTAGGATTAATTTCTTGGCTAAAAATCAGTCGTTGAAATATCCAGGTCAACCTATTATTTTGCCTGCTTTAACTAGATATGATCCTAATTCTAAAGCATGGTGTCCCGTCCGGGCGCTGCGCCGGTACAGACAACGTACGGCGGCATGGCGCACCGACCAGTCAGCGTTATGGTTGTCATATATTGAACCCCATGGGAGGGCTTCTAAGGACACCATTTCCAGGTGGATTGTGGAATGCATTCAGTTTTGCCATAAATCCGCCACCGGGAAGCAGGTTGACGTGGCCAAGGCTCACAGTGTCCGCGGCGTAGTGACATCCACGGCCCTATTTAATGGGGTCCCTGTGGATGATATTATGTCGGTGGCTCAGTGGCACTGTGAGTCAAGTTTTACAGACCATTATCTCCGTGACACCTCTAATCCTCTCGCCTTGTCGGTTTTGAAAAAATAAATCGGTTTATATTTTTTGAGGTGGTTTTTTCCTCATTACTTATATATTTCACAATTAATTTATGGAAACACCCACTTTTTTGGGCCTGCATCAGTCTTTACCAATGGGAAGATGATGTCAGCAGCCTTTTCAACAAGGTCAGTCTTGTTCATGTGTTGTCCGTTGTTGATTGTATTGTCACGATTACCCGTTATTAATATGGTGATGGTTTGTGTATTTGTGTGGTTCATTGTTGAGAGTTACGAAAATGGAGCTTTTTCGTCTCTGTCCTGTAGTACATGGCACTTGTACGTAGAGAGCGTATAGGATATTGAGGTCAGTCGACTCTTCCTCCCTGGAAGGAGGGGGGGGGAGCGCATATGACATTCGGTCATCTCTCATACATCGGTGGTGTTATCCGATGGTTAGTCAAATCCTGACTGTTTTTTCTTACAGTTTCAGAAGTTTAAGTGCCTTAAACGCAGAAAAGCGTATAGGGATGAGCTGGTCTTTTGACCTCGCCTCCCTCCCGCCAGATTCACTTTCGAATTCTGGCAATATCAAAAGTATTAGGGAGGTAAGTATACTCTTGAAGTGAAATAAACGAAATCTAGGATTTCTTTTTTCACGAGAGAGTTGATACTTACCTCCCTAGATACGGACCCGGCCTCTCCACCCCACAGAGGCTCGGTCTTCAGGCTCTTAATAGTTGCATGTGTGTCAGCCAATAATCTAGTCAGAGGAAGTGCTAGTCTGCGCATGCGCGGTGGTGGGGCTGGCATCCGCCAGACTACGCTCTGACTCCCTGCCCAGTAGGGGCACCTAACTGTTTTAAATCTGAGTGTTTATTGAGTGAAAGCCAATATTTAGCAATATCAAAAGTATTAGGGAGGTAAGTATCAACTCTCTCGTGAAAAAAGAAATCCTAGATTTCGTTTATTGTCTGCTATCTCTTAAAGTATTGCTGTCATTTGTGCACATTCCATAGTTCATATTTTTAACTTCTATTCTTTCTTACCAATAGGTCTGATCTGCAGTTTAAGTTTGATTTCTGGGCATTTGGCAATGTCATAGGTAAGAGATTAGAAATGTACTAGTATCACAGGTTCATAGCATGTATTCTTGATTGATAACAGTCACTAATTATGCTGTTAGTTCAATAACCAGCAGGTTGTAGATGAGCTTATTTCTTGGCAATGTCATAGGTAAGAGATTAGAAATGTACTAGTATCATAAGTTCATAGCATGTATTCTTTATTAATAACTGTTACTGTAAGTTATTCTGTTAGTTCAATAACCAGCAGGTTGCAGATGAGGTAATGTTTTGGCAGAAATTGAGAATTAGTACTCATTATTGCTTATACTTGTCATATCAGAGATTGCATCCATAAAATCTTGACTGAGCAAAACAAAGAATTATAAAATTGGAATGTATTTTGGTTTCTTTAATCCTATGACAATATTTGTATACACCCATCATAAAATGTATCCATATATTCCTGTATCTATGATTATGATGGCACATGGCGTTTTTCTGTCTCTGTCCATCTGTCCGCTAGCAAATTTGTGTCCGGGCAAGATCACAACGAGTTTTGAACATACATTTTAAATTCTTTTCAGTTGATATATTAAGTGGCGACGAAGTGTCATGATTTTGTTTCGTTAAGATCTGTCCATGTTTACCAGAGTTATTCCCCCTGAAAAGCTTAAAATTTGTCGAAACTTTCCTGTCTTGGCCAGATCTCAAAGCATTTTACACCTACATGTGAAATTATTTTCAGTTGATATAATAATTATGTGGAGATGAAGTATCATTATTTTGCTCGCTTCGATTGCCAGATTTATCCACCTTAAAATTCATCAAAGATTTCTTGTCCGTGCCAGATCTCGGATAGTTGTGAACCTATATATGAAATTTTTTCCCCATAGGCATATTAGGTGGAGACGAAGTGTCCTGATTTTGTCTTGCCTACAGCCCTCCATATTTGCCAGAGTTATCTGCTCTGAATTGCTTAAACTTCATTCAAACATGTGTGTTAAAGAGTATGTCACAGCAGAATGCTTGAAAATAAAATTGTTAAAATTAAATACTTTTAGAGGCTTAAATTGTGTAGATCAGTGTAATGAAACGAAATAAATCTTAAGGTATGATGATTTCATTCCATATAAATTAATATGATTTTTAGTTGTGAATTTGAATTAGGGACTCGTTCGTGTCTCTAATTAAATTTCACAACTTGAAAAAATTATTTATTCATATGGAATGAAATCTTCATATGTTAATATGTATTGCGTTTCATTACATCTAGGCACACATATTTAAGTCTCTAAAAATAAACAATTTTCATAATTTTATTTTCAAGCATTCTGGCGTGAATATGCACCTTTAAGCCACCTAGGCAGCGTTCTTGACAACTGAGTCAATTATTCCAATGGTAACGTTTTAAAGGTAGTCGTGACTAGGCCCGTAAAGGAACATTAAATAAGCAAATATTTAGATTTTCTTGACTGAATTTCACCGTATCATTTATCTCTGGTTATCGAGCCAGTCATTTTAGTGGTAAATACTCAAAAATAGTCCTCTTCATCTGCAAATGGACATTTTTCAAGACCACTGCAGAAGCCGTTTTGGCAGATAAGACTGTTAGTGTTAAACAGTCCGTCATTTGCCAACTGGCTATTGGAAATGGCATCTGAGGACACAAGATGGTGGTTCTTTAAAGCAGGTGGTCATTCATCCATCTTTATCTGACCACTGGTCTTGTGGAACAGTTATCTCTTGAACGTAATACTAGTAGTCTCTTGGGCAAGTTTAAATTTTTAGCATTAAAAGAATTATTATTTTAAAAATACACTTCTGCTTTTGTGTTGTAGGTTTTACTGGTGTGCTCTTGGTGTTGATAATTTGTGTGATATATGTGTTTGCTGTACCCATTGCTCGTCGCTACATCTTCTCGGCGTTCTGGATGACACATAAGCTCTTCATTCTCATGTACATCCTCACACTTATCCATGGCTCTTTTGTTGTGGTATGTACGGTACTGGAGTGATCCCCTCTGTTACTCAAGTAGCTGACATCATAATCAAATCCATCACACTTTAGTCGACGTCACAATCAAAATGACGTAACCCTGTCACAAAAATTGGAAAGTCTATCATTAAAGTATGTGAATTTTATATCTGATGAATTGACAATTTAATACACATTCTGTTAAATATTTCGAAACTAATTTGACTGCTCCCAGTGAAATTAGTATTGCCGGTAGTTTGAAACTATTCACCAGCTTACCTGTATCATGAAATTTATATTTAGATTTCTAAGTTTTAAATCGATTCCAACAATTCGTGTAAAAAGATGGCGGAGCTTAGATAGAAATGGGCGGGGCACGGCTAGAAATGTATCCATATATTCCTGGGTCTAGTTTCATGATATTTAGCTCACCTGGGTGATTTGTCTCTCTGTCATCTGTTTGTCAACAATTTTGGCACATTTAGCCATTTGTTGATGGTTTAAAACCAAATTTAGCAGATATGTTTCATTTGGAAATATCTATTTGGGTTATAAATATGAGGTGGCCACACCTTCAAATAACACAGTATTGAAGCCTATCGGGAAAATATGTTTGTGGCATGTTTCGTCATTTATCACCGGATTAAACCAAACTTGGCAGATACATTCCTTTAGGAAACATCTATTTGAGCTATGAATATGAAGCGGCCACACCGCAAAATAACTGAGTTATTCCCCCTTTTCGAGTTTCAAAGTATTGAAGCCCATTGGGGAACTATGTAGCACATTTCATCAATTGTTGAAGGATTAAAACCATATTTTGCAGATATGTGCCTTCAGGCAATATCTATTTGCGCTGTGAGTATGAAGAGGCCACGACTTGAAACAAGGGCCATAACTCTGGTTCTTTAAGGTGTCTTAAGTATTGAACCCTATGTGGAAAATACATCTGTTTCATGTTTCATCAAGTGTTAATTGATTAAAACAAGATTTGGCAGAATGTTCCTTTAAGCAATATCTCTGAGCTATGAATACAAAGTGGCCATGTCTACAAAAACTGAATTATACACAGTGTTTCTTTTTTGGAGGCCCCAGGGACCTAGTAGTCTGGGAGTCTCAACCTGAAATCTGAGGGGGGGGGGGGTTGTCCTAAACGTAAATTTGCCATGCAGCTTTTCTCATTCATGCTATAATTAGAGAGTACCATAGGCTCACAGCTATGAATTATGACGGTCCTATGCTAGATTTTGTGAGGGTGTTTGTGCAAAGATCTATGCAACTAATAGTATTTAACCATCATATAAGATTTTCAGCCGCAACTTTTTTGGGTCCCAAGTTACATTTTAGTGCTGTATACCATTCAAAGGACCCTTATGAGCATCTCTGAGTATATGCCTTGTTGGATTGGCCATGTATCGAACCTTACCGCTATATGGAAAATATGATTGAGGTACATTTCATCAATTGTTGATCAATTAAACTTGAAGGCTATGAGCGTACAGAATCCTATGGGGACATGTTTGGCCTCAATTTGTTATTGGTTAGTGAATTTGAATTTGTGTAGTTGCTTTGTATTAACAGTCAATGATTGTTTTGAGAACAATGTGGCAATGTTGTTACAGTAAG